>KV014977.1:4329-26478 GCA_001598015.1 Dorcoceras hygrometricum | reverse complement strand
TTTTTGGGCCTAAAATTGTTTTAAACCCAATTTGATACAATTAAAATTAGTAAAATGTGATTTTAATTATGAAATGTGATTTTGTAATAAAATATTATTTTGTTGATTAAATTTGTTTTTCGGCAAAATACGATTTTATTATAAAATACGATTTCGTAATTGGAATATGATTTTACGATAAATAATTAGATTATTTAATTATGCATGTTAATTAGATTAATTGCATGATTGGGGTGATCGAGAGCCGTGCCCAATGTGTTAGGTGTATGCAATAGGTTTTATTTGATTTCGGTTTTTTAATATATTTGATTATCATTTAAAGTGGGCCTGTTTGTGGCCCGTTCCCACCCCTTGATAAATGTATCCCTTATCTGTCATAGCAATTTAAATGTAAATTACTAGATTTAGTGGGAGCACATCCGAAGATGGTGGAGATTACGATCAAGATATTGAAGACCGAAGATCTGTAAAACCGGAAAGCATTGTAATAGGATTGCATTGCATATTGAATTACCCCTAGGATTGGACCCAGGTCCGTGGCTGGCAACCACGGACCGCATAGCTCTCGCGATCGATCATCCCAATGTTACTTATATATTTGATATATAGATTAAATGAATCCGCATGTTTGCATGTTTTAAATTAGATTTAAATATGCATGAGACCAAAATATTTTCAAAATAAAAATCCCTCGTTTTAAATTCGATTTAAAACTTATATCAAGATAAAAGTTTATTCGATAAACTAAAGGGTATTTAAAATTGTTTAAATTAACCCTACCTTCCATCAAGATAAAAGTTTATTCGTTTTAAATTTGATTTAAAACTCATATAAGATAAATGTTTATTCGATAAACAAAAGGGTATTTAAAATTGTTTAAATTAACCCTACCTTCCATCAAGATAAAAGTTTATTCGTTTTAAATTTGATTTAAAACTCATATAAGATAAATGTTTATTCGATAAACAAAAGGGTATTTAAAATTGTTTAAATTAACCCTACCTTCCATCAAGATAAAAGTTTATTCGTTTTAAATTTGATTTAAAACTCATATAAGATAAATGTTTATTCGATAAACAAAAGGGTATTTAAAATTGTTTAAATTAACCCTACCTTCCATCAAGATAAAAGTTTATTCGTTTTAAATTTGATTTAAAACTCATATAAGAGAAGTCTCCTCCGGAGGAAACCCCTGCCAATATCAGCCCTGAGGAGCTGATTACGCTTAACCAATGGCGTGACGATGAGGTTAGGACTCGATGCTATGTGATTGGATCGATGTCCAATGAAATGCAACGGCGTTTTGAGAAGACGAAGTATGCTGCTGTCATACTTCATCATCTCAAAGAGCTGTACGGGGAGAACTCTCGACATGAGAGGTTCACGGCTTTCAGGGAGCTGATGACGAGTCGCATGCGCGATGGGACTTCGGTCCGCGAGCATGGGTTTCGCATGATTGGGCTCATTGAAAAGCTTTCGGGCCTTGATATCTTGATATACTAGATTCGAGATTCCCGCACGGATACTCAGATCAATGTGTTGAGCACGAGAAGAGGATTTCGAGAAGTGCGACTTCCTAAAAGTCAATAGGGGTCAAACCGGGGTTTCCCGCTGTTGAGGGGCAAAACGGTCATTTTGCAATTTAGGGTTATATGATCTGAAAAATTGTTTTTCACATCATAACATTCAGTTTTTGAAACTGAGTCGATCGGTCTGATCTGATCGGCGATCGGAGTTACGATGAAGTCGCAGCGATGGATATCGTCATTTGGACCCGGGCCCGTTGGGCCGGTCCAAGTCCATCACTAAGTCTATTTAATTAGACTTAATGACTTCATTGAATATACAACACTACATTGATAACCCTAAACCTACTTGTAGCCGCCACCATCCTCACTCTCAAGCCGCCGCCGCCGCCGCCGCCACCGCCGTCTTCGCCGGAAAATTGTTTCCGGCCAATTCGACGAGGAGAATCCGTTCGTGCTGATCTCGTCAGGGCTTCTAGTGCAGCCGAAGAAGGAGTCTCGGATCTGGTCGTGGACCGGATTGGCGTAAACTACCGCAATCTACCGAGAAGAGCCGGATTCTTGTAATACCGGTTGGAGCCAGGCACAAGTGCCAGCAAGGTAATCCGCTTAAACATCCTATGAATGTCGTATTTTGTTTTGAATTGTTCGTATTGATCGTCTCCCGGCTTTTTCTATTGTTCTTCCGCTGCCTAGCCGGGGGGCGGATCCGGATCGACCAACAGGATACCGGGCCCATTGAACTCTGTTTTAATGTATTACGAGCTTATGGATCCATGTTTTCACGGCATGGTGAAGTGGCAGCATAGAGGTGTATGGGATCCTGAGGTAAGGTCGGGTGAATCGCACAACCGCGTACATTGGTTTATTGATTGATCAATCGAATATGGTCCACACTTCATGATACGACTCATACGTCATGTTATGTTATGTCATGCCTTATGTATGTTATATGTATGCATGATATGAAATGTACGAACAATGTTTTAAGATCATTCATGCATCCATGTTATTTTAATACAAGTATGTGCCTGCATGCTACTTTATTACTATGTACTTTGTTATGTTACAAGATAGAGCATGCTGAGCTTCTAGGCTCACTAGGTTTAAATGGTGCAGGTGATGACCTTGTTGAGTATATCGCGACTGGCTGTGAGGACCTCTTAGCACCCGATGCAGCAGTACCCCGTGACCGCACCGATGTTATCTTTTGTTATGATACACTTTTAATATGTTGGTTTTAATTTGTTCACTTTCAGTGATTTTTGCAGTATGATTTTTAACAGTACGGACGAATTTACGATTTGAGATATTTATTGATTATGTTTTAAAGTGTTGGGTTCAGAAAATGTTTTAAAAGGGAACGAGCCATACTTTCAGTTTATGTATTCCGCAAATGTTTTAAAAAAATTATAGAGTCTGGTTCGTTTCACCGGTTCGGTTCATAAGTACTGAATGAGGTCGGATCTGAACGAGTGTGAGCTGGTAGCGCTACGTGGACCGGTTCCGGGTTGTCCAGATCTGGAGGTAGTGCGACGTCGTTTAACAACGCCATATTGGATGCTAGTTATCAGTAAGCTGATAGGTGCACGGGAACGGATGCGAAGCGTGATCTGTTGAGATCTGTTTAGAGGATGTGAGTAGCTGGATGCACCAGCTGGTTAAGCAGTGAACTATTTATCCTGAGCGAGATTCCTGTGCGACGTCGTTTGGTGGTAGTCAGATCTGGTATAGCGTAGAGGAGTCAGATCTGGTGTAGTGCTAAGATCTGAGTTGGTACCAGCTGGGAGCCCTGAGTTGTCGGTGGCTACTGTTCACCAGATCTGGGAGATTTGATTTATATAAATAGAGGATTTTGACTGTGTACTCGCCATTAATTCCAACACTTAGAAAATATCTCTCTCGTAAACATACCCTCTACTGTAGCGAAACCCTTACTGTTCACTGTGACCTATTTTCTTTGATTCTCGGAGGTAGACGGCGCAGCTTTGAGCAAGGTTGGTACGTTGAGTTCCTCTTTCCAAGATGCTTCTTTCTATACCTCTTTCGAAGGTTTTGAGAAGCTAGAAGAGTGAACGCGAAGGAGCTACAGTGCGTTGTCGATTTGTATTCCAGTCGATTGGCTCTACCGTTCAGGTAGTGCCTTCGAGTAAGTATTAGATCCTACCTTACGCTTCGTTTAGAGTTAATTTTTGTGTTTTAGAGGTAGGGTAGAACTGGGTTGAGCTGGTAGCTGCCTGTTATGGTTTCTGTGCTTACAGTCCCGGAGCTGATTATTGTGTTTTGTCTAAGCAGGTTTCAGACCTGAGTTGTTCGAGACTCTCGTTGTGGTAATTGTAGCACAAAAGCTATGGTTCGGATTTTAGCTAGTATTACAGCTTTAGGATAAGCTTGGACATATGTGTATGCTTGCTGATATGTGCGCAGTGTATATGCTATCAAATTGTTTTTTCTTGCTGCTGTTCTGTGCTGGTTGTTGCAAGCTACTGCTTCTGCATACACGCATTTTCCGTATTGAGCTCATATCTTGTTAGCTGTTTGTTGTTGTGCTAACTCGTGTGTACCAGGATGCTTTTAGTGAGGACGAGCGGCAATACCGTGCTCCTCATCTCCCTACTGATCAAGTTGTTAGCCACTATGAGACGAGTGGATAGCTACCATGCTCTCATGAGCTTTGGCAACAACAGGTCGAGTAATTTTGCTTATGCTTCTGGACAATATGTTGGGACGAGTGGATAGCTACCACGCTCTCACATACATCGTGGCCACTTCTCTCTTTCGACTTGTGTAAGCTGTTGGTTGATCTTGATCTCCTTTGGCCTCCTGTTTTTATTGTAGCCTACTGCCCTTGCAATCTGCTACCCTCATGCATAGCACATTTCTACTTATATCTGTTGCTGTCTAATTGTTGTTTTAAGTTGCTCTCCGTACTAGGGTTTGACCCATGTCCCTTTGGGTTTGTTTGGTTTTTTGTGTGCCATTCAGGTTTTCTAGGTTATTCAGCTGGCCGTGGTGGTGAGTCAGCTGGTGATTCCCCCCGAGGTTGAATAGAGTGTCCCAGTTAGATATATATGTCTATATATGTACTGGATTTGTTTCAGGGGAATGCCCCGTGCTATCGTTGTAACCAGATTTTGTTTCTGTTGGTTTTGCATGCTGATATTTGTTGTATTTTGGTGGTTGTTTTGTGCAGCCTTGGGTTGTTGTAAAACCAATCTTTTCAGTATAAGTGTATTTTGAAATTATGTTTTCTATGTCAGGCTAAAGCGAAAAATTTTAGCCTCTTTTTAATGCTTCTGATGTGGTGTTTGCGTAATTAATCTCTGTTTTGTGCACCGGGCCTGACATTTTTGGTATTAGAGCTTAAACTGGGATAAGCTCGAATTCTTTTGATCGCACTCGAGTCTAGGCACTGTGTTTCTTGTTGCGTGTGCTTGACTGTGTGTTATAATTGTTGTGTGATCTTATTGTCTTAGTGTTTGCATAGATGCCGCCTAGACGTAGGGGTAGAGCTACAAGGCAGATCCTGATAGAATCTGAGGCTCAGAATGAGGAGGTAGAGCGTAGTATTCCCGTTCGTAGGCGCACTAGACGGGTTGAGGACGAGGTGGATGTGTTTGCAGCCCGTGTAGACAAAATGGAAATGATTATGGCGAGGTTTCAGCGGATGAATCCTCAAACATTTAATGGTGACGAGTCCAGTTCCGATGCTGAGTTCTGGTTGCAACACATCACAGGGATGTTTGATCGAGTGCGGTATGATTATGAGCGTAGATTGAGTCTAGCTACTTTCCAATTGAGGAAGAATGCAGAGCGCTGGTGGAGAGGTGCTTCACGGACTCTTGAGGAGACTGGTGTGGGGATAACTTGGAACAATTTTTCTTCCGTCAGGAGTACCTTCCGAAGTACTACGTTAATGCCCGGGAGCACGAGTTTGATAACTTGGTTTAGGGAACCATGTCTGTAGGAGAGTATGCTCGGAAGTTTTCTTCCCTCCTTGCCTATGTTCCTCATGTGTCCGGCCGTGAGCGGGCGAAGAGAAACAGATTCTTGGAAGGGCTGAACAAAGATCTCTACTCATTGGTGTTGGAAAGTTCACCTACTAGCTATGCGGATGCGGTGGACAAGGCGATGGATATCGAGAAAGGGTTACAGAACCTTAGGTCTCGGGTTCGGCCGCAAGCTGCTCAAGGTACACATCCCAATGTTCTAGGGGCGGAACCTCCCCAATCTTCTCAGTCATCCAAGAAGCCCCAGCAATCATCACAACAACCTGGACGCCACAGATTCAGGCCTCGTGGCCATCAGTTTAAGAAGGAACCGGGTTCTAATTCTTCCGGTTCAGGAAGTTTGAGCTGCAGCAGTAGTCCCAGGGCTAACTTTTGTGGTCAATGTGGAGGTAAACACCCTTCAACGCAGTGTGTAGGAGTTCAGGGTGCTTGCAATCTTTGCGGGCAGTACGGGCATTTTGTTGAATGGCATACTTAGGTTTGGCGAGAATGTGCTGATATACAATTTAATTCGGTTGGATTGTATAGTGGGAATGGACGTGTTGTCTTGTTTTAGGGTCACCGTGGATTGTTTTCATGCCGTTGTGCGTTTTTGGCCCCATTCTGGCGAGAAGTGGAATTTCTACGGCTATGATTCCTAATCAAAAATTCAGTTGATATTTGCTATGGAGATGTTTGGCCTACTGTCATTATAGAATGTATGGTTCATGATTCATGCTTGAGACGCATCCTAGAAGTTTTGTGTGGAGTTTAGTGACATCCCAGTCGTCATGATTTCCCTGATGTGTTCCCCGAGGAAATTCCTGGTTTTCCTCCGAGGAGAGAGATTGAATTCAGCATTGAGTTGGTGCCTGGTACAGCCCCTATTTCACGAACCCCTTATCGCCTAGCACAAGCCGAGTTGAGGGAGCTGAAGGTACAACTTAGTGATTCGATGGAGAATGGTTTTATTCGGCCAAGAATGTCCCCGTGGGGAGCTCCTATTCTGTTTGTGAAGAAGAAGGACGGTTCGATGAGGATGTGCATCGAGTTCCAACAACTGAATAAAGCTACTATAAATAATAAGTACCCTTTACCGAGTATCGACAATTTATTCGATCAGCTTCAAAGTTCAGCCGGGTATTCTAAGATCATGTGTTCAGGGTATCACCATTTGCGAAGTCGAGAGGAAGATGTTGAAAAAACTGCGTTTAGAATGAGGTACGGGCCTTGTGAGTTCTTGGTTATGCTTTTTGGTTTGACTAATGCCCCTGCAGTTCTCATGGACTTACGGAACCGAGTATTAAGAGAGTTCATCGATCAGTATTGGGGAACCGTGGCGGATCCGGATCCCGTCTCCCGGCGAGGCAGCGGAAAAACAAAATTAGGCCGGGAAACGTTCAATACAATTCAATAATAACACAATATGAACCATTCATAGGGTGTTTAGTCAGTTACCTTACTGGCGTCTAGGCGCCTGGCTCCGACCAGTTTCACGAGGAAACCGGCACTTCACGGTAGGCGGCGGTAGATTACGTCAATCAGCTCCACGACCGGAAGGAAGACTCCTTCGTCAGCCTGCACTAGAAGGCCTGACGAGATAAGCATGGACGGAAACTCCTCGAAAAATTGGCCGGAAAAAATTCCGGCGAGGAGCGGCGAAGGCGGCGATGCAAGGCGGCGGCCGGCGGCGTGAGGTTGGAGGAGAGGTGGGGCGGCCGAAGCTTAGGAGCTAGGGTTAGGGTTTTGTGTAATCAAGTGTTGTGATTAAAGCCTCCAAGTCTTCATTAAGTAGACTAGTGATAAACTTGGACCGGCCCAACGGGCCCGGGTCCAACGTATGAACATTCGGTTCATCCCTATCACCGTGACTTCATCATAACTCCGATCGCCGATTAGATCGGACCGATCGACTCAGTTTTCAAAATTGAATATTATGATCTGAAAAACCATTTTTCAGAACCCCAGTGCAAAATGACCGTTTTGCCCCTCAACAGCGGGAAATCACGATTTGACCCCTGTTGACTTTTAGGAAGTCGCACTTCCAAAATCCTCCTCAAGTTCTCAACACATTGAGCTCATTATCCGTGCGGGAATCTTGAATCCAATACTTGTGTGACCCTCAATGGTTCAGGGATATAGCTAGCCGTGGGCCCACAACCATTGTGGCTCCGGAATCACAATTCCGGACTTGCCCATCGGATCATGGTAAGAGCGTCTAGCAACATCGCCCCATGATCCCCTAGGTATCACTGATAGTGCCAGCAAGAACCAGTTGGTCGTGGTTAGCGTACAGTACGGTCCTTTCAATCCATATATCCCGATCAGATCAACGACCATTGGTAAATCGAGAGTCGTTAAAGATCCGATAGCTATGCATACATCTTGGAGATCTAATAGTGACATCGCGAGTGTAACTAGGTAAACCCATTTACCTAAAACACTTCTAGTACTCTGGTCAGAGATTTATACACTATTATCCCCTCAGATAGCATAGGATATCCACGCATGTCTGCGAGCGGTGAATCCTCGACAACGATGCATCGACTCCTACATGCATCGGGATCTCACCCAATCCCTCCGCCTAATGACCCCAAGTGAGTAGGCAAACGGGTCAAAGTGAGACGCCTATCATGTAGAGTCTCAATTACGTTTCGAGTCGTGAGGACTAATCAGTACAACCAAGACCTCGGACTTATCCACTCGACAAATGGTAACCACTTGGAAAGTCCGGACGAGGGTAGTTCAATAGATCACCAGGTCACTATCTATCTGCATGCTCAGAACATCACAATGTTCCCTACCAATGAAACATGTTACTTCGCATCGCAGATACTAGTCTCGAGCTCGGGCGACCTTATCCTCATTTTGACGGCCCAATCGACTAGGAACATGTTCAGAATACACAGTGACAATTAGATGTGTTTCATGATAGTCGTCATACCCACTATCACATCTAACATACACTATAGTGCATTCTAGGTCTTTACTCAATGCAATTTTTAATCATCATACAACACAATGAAAGTAAAGAATGCCGTAAATAAATGCGAATATCATATATAAGGTTGTCATATACAAGAGCTATAAAACCCACACGCCACAAGTTGGCTAGTTGGGCATCTACTCTAACAATCTCCCACTTGCCCTAAAGTACTCATCAGACGCAGTCCCATTGTTTCGCGATGTTTTTCAAACAAGGGTCCTGGCAAGGGCTTCGTAAGTGGATCAGCAACGTTGTCCGCAGAGGCGACTCTCTCAACTGCTATGTCACCTCTAGCCACAATATCCCGGATTATGTGTTATTTCCTCATTATATGTTTGGATCTTTGGTGAGACTAGGCTCCTTTTCTTGCGCAACGGCACCCGTGTTGTCGCAGTACACCGGGACTGGACCAACTCCATTAGGAATGACGCCCAACTCTTGGACAAAATTCCTTATCCAAACCGCCTCCTTAGCAGCAGCTGATGCTGCGATGTACTCAGCCTCAGTGGTTGAATCCGCGATGGTGTATTTCTTGGAACTCTTCCAAGAGACAGCACCACCATTGAGCATGAATACAAATCCAGAGGTTGACTTCGAATTATCCACGTCACACTGGAAGCTAGAATCGGTGCTTCCAGTTTCAGTTCACCACCCCCATAGACCATGAACATATTCTTAGTCCTTCGTAAGTACTTAAGAATATCCTTCACAGCCTTCCAATGCGATTGGCCGGGGTTGGCCTGGTAGCGGCTCGTGACACTCAGAGCATATGCGAAATCCGGTCTAGTCGAGATCATGCCATACATAATACTACCTATTGCCGAGGCATATGGCACACGTGTCATACTCTCTATCTCCTCATCAGTCCTCGGACACATAGACTTAGATAGAGTGACCTCGTGGCACATAGGTAGGTGTCCTCTCTTGGACTCTTCCATAGAGAACCTCTTAAGTATGGTATCGATGTAGGTGGCCTGGGTGAGTCCTAGCATCCATTTCGATCTATCCCGATAGATCTGTATTCCAAGAATATAGGATGCTTCACCCATGTCCTTCATCGAAAATCTAATAGACAACCAGACTTTAGTTGACTGCAGCATTCCTACATCATTCCCAATGAGTAGAATGTCATCAACATAAAGTACGAGGAATGTCACAGCGCTTTTAACTACCTTCTTATATGCACATGGCTCCTCGGGATTCTTGATGAAACCAAATTCCTTAATTGTTTCATCGAATCTCAGGTTCCAACTTTGCGATGCTTGTTTGAGACCGTAGATCGATCTCTGAAGCTTGCATACCTTATGCTCGCTTCCAACAGATGTGAAACCCTCAGGCTGTGTCATATAGATCTCTTCCTTAATGTTTCCATTAAGGAACGCAGTTTTCACATCCATTTGCCATATCTCATAGTTTTACCATGCTGCTATGGCTAATAAGATTCTAATTGACTTAAACATTGCGACTGGCGAGAAGGTTTCATCATAGTCAACACCTTGCCTTTGAGTGTAACCTTTCGCGACCAGTCGTGCCTTTTAGGTCATTACCTTACCATCAGGCCCAAGTTTCCTCTTGTATACCCATTTACACCCAATAGGAACAATTCCTTCGGGAGGATTAACAAGAGTCCAAACTTGGTTAGCATGCATTGAGTCAAACTCAGACTGCATTGCTTCAAGCCACAAATTAGAATCAGCATCGGAAATTGTCTCCTTGAAAGTTCTTGGATCAGATCCAACAACTTGATCACTTTGATCATCTTCAAGGAGAAAACCATATCTCTCAGGAGCCCTAGGAACCCTTTCGGATCTCCTAGGTGCGATCATTTCTGGTACTGCCTCTGGAGGTGTAGGGGATTCACCTGGTACTTCAGTTGGTTCTCGAACCTCTTCGAGTTCTACTATTTTGCCCTTTATATCAAGTAGAAATTCCCTTTCCATAAAGGTGGCATTCCTAGAAACAAACACTTTTGTTTCGCTGGGATAGTAGAAGTAGTATCCAATGGAATTCTTTGGATACCCAATGAAGTAGCATAAGATGTATCTCGTATCCAGCTTATCTCCCACTGTATGCTTCACGTAAGCAGGACATCCCCAAATCCTCATGTATGAGTACTTGGGTGGTTTGACCATCCATATCTCATATGGAGTCTTATCCACTGCCTTGGTGTGGACATTGTTTAACAACATTACCTCCGTTTCGAGCGCATAGCCACAAAACGAGGTAGGAAGTTCAGTGAAGCTCATCATAGATCGAACCATGTCTAACAGGGTTCGATTACGACGCTCCGCTACACCATTGAGCTGTGGTGTGGCCGGAGGGGTCCACTGTGCGAGAATCCCATTCTCTTTCAGATAGTTTTGAAATTCAGCACTTAAGTATTCACCACCTTGATCAGATCGAAGTGCTTTAATACTTTTGCCTAGTTGATTTTCTACTTCAGCCTTGAATTTTTTGAACCTTTCAAAGGATTCAGACTTGTGCTTCATCAAGTACAAGTACCCATACCTAGAGTAATCGTTGGTAAAGGTGATGAAGTATGTGTGACCGTATTTAGTACCAATACTAAATGGGCCACACGACATCAGTATGGATCAAATCCAATAGGCCTTGAGCACGCTCACCCTTGCCCTTGAAGGGTTTCTTAGTTATCTTTCCCTTGAGACAAGACTCACAAGTTGGTAGGGAGTTAATGTCTGACAGATCAAACATGTCACTCCTAACTAACTTGTTCATCCTACTTAGAGAAATATGACCTAGACAAGCGTGCCAAAGTTGTGCTGGGTTCAAGTTATCGTGTTTCCTTTAATATTGTTGTATGTGCTTCGACATCGCGAGTTGGAACGTCTTTTAATTTTAAGGTGTATAAATCGTTTTCGCGTTCCCCAATTCCAATTAAACATTCATTCTTGTAAATATTGCAAATCGAATTAGCAAACATACAAGAATATCCATCACTATCAAGCATAGAAACAGAAATAATGTTCTTTATTAATTCGGGAACAAACAAAACGTTTCTCAATAACAACTTAAAATCAGAAGACAGAAATAAATAAACATCTCCTATAGCTACTGCAGCAACTCTTGCTCCATTGCCTAGCCTCAAGTGGGTCTCACCCTCTCTAAGACGTCGGCTTCTTGTCATCACCTGCAAATCATTGCAGATATGAGATCCACATCTGGTATCAAGTACCCAAGAAGTCGAACTAAGAGACATATTTATTTCAATGTAGAACATACCTTTCGCAGTTCGCAACTGCTCGAGGTACTCCTTGCAGTTCCTACTCCAATGCCCAGGCTTGTGGCAGTGGTGGCAAACATCCTCATGCTTGTTTGGCTTGGAAGCCTTTGCCTTTGGCTTCTTTGTGGGCTTTTCCTCCTTCGCAGGGGCAGAACGCTTCTTTCTCTTGCGTCTGGGCCCCTTCTTCGCAGAGGAAGAAGAGCCCATGAGGAGGACGGGCTTGTCCTTCTTTATGGTTCCTTCAAACACTACAAGCATGTTAACCACCTCTTCAAGGGTGGCTGCCAGCTTGTTCATGTTGAAGTTGACCACAAAGGGGTCGAATACAGCAGGCAGTGAGAGGAGAAGCACATCTACAGACAGCTCGTGTGGAAGTGTGATATCAAGGCCCGACAGCTTTTCAACGAGCCCAATCATGCGAACCACATGCTCGCGGACCGAAGTCCCATCGCGCATGCGGCTCATCATAAGCTCCTTTACATCCGTGAACCTCTCATGTAGAGAGTTCTCCCCGTACAGTTCTTTGAGATGAAAAAGTATGTCAGCAGCATACTTTGTCTTCTCAAAGCTCCGTTGCATTTCATTGGACATCGATGCCATCACATAGCATCGAGCTTTAACCTCGTCGTCCCACCATTGTTTAAGCGTAACCAGCTCCTCAGGGCTGATATCGGCAGGGTCTTCCTTCGGAGGGCACTTCTCTATCGTATAAAGAAGTTTCTCCGAAGCCAACACAAGGTTGAGGTTGCGGAGCCAGTCTTGGTAGTTCAGACCGGTGAACTTGTTGCTATCCAGTATAGCAGCGAGTGGGTTTGAACGAAGACATTATAATGCAGTTATACTGAAAAGAAAACAGACAATCATCACTAACTATATATAAAATAATCTCTAAGACATAAAACAAGGTCATTTAGTTCTATGAATTACCCTCCCACTATTTTAACGATTTCACCACCTTCTAATGAAATCGAGAAAACAAGTTTCTTTAGTGGGTACACGGAGCCCAATCAAGCGATCATGGACCCGAATAATATCAGCCAACCATGACCCCCAAAAGGTAGTTTCCGATTGCAACCGGTGCAACCTCCATGTATTCACCTCACGTCCAGTAAGGGCCCAATAATATGACGCCGTTTACTATCACGTGTCAAGATGACCCATCAATGTTGAGTCGTGTAGGACGGTCCCCTTAACGTCCCCAATAATATGAGCCAACGTTAAAGGGAGTTCCAACCGAACTCACAACAATTGTCAATGGCGTGGACAGCTTTCCGGCATACATGACCCCCTCAATAATATGAGTCGGGCCATTTATACGGGTAGCATCGACGTACACCCATTGTTGATGGAAGGTAGGGAAATTTAAACAAATTTAAATTCCCTTTAGTTTGTGGAATAAACATTTATCTTGATATTAGTTTTAAATCGTATTTAAAACGAGGGATTTTAATTTTTGAAAACTTTGGTCTCATGCAATATATTTTAAATCATATTTAAAACACGCGGATTCAACTAACTATATATCAAATATATAAACATTGGGATGATCGATCGCGAGAGCTATGCGGTCCGTGGTTTCCAGCCACGGACCTGGGTCCAATCCTAGGGGTAATGCAATATGCAATGCAATCCTATTACAATGCTTCCGGTTTTACAGATCTTCGGTCTTCAATATCTTTGATCGTCATTGTCCACCGTCTTCGGATGTCCTCCCACTAAATCTAGTAATTTACATTTAAATATACCATGACATATAAGGGATACATTTTTCAAGGGGTGGGAACGGGCCACAAACAGGCCCACTTAAAATGATAATCAATAATATTTACAAACCGAAATAATAAAAAACCTATTAGCATACACCTAACACATTGGGGCATGGCTCTCGATCATCCCAATCATGCAGATAATCTAATTAACATGCATAAATTAAATAATCAAATTACTTATCGCAAAATCATATTTTAATCATAAAATCGCATTTTATAATAAAATCACATTTTTCGATAAAATCAAATTTTAATCAACAAAATCATATTTAATTCGGCATAAGGCCGTGCGCTTGGCCGCTACAAGCACGGCAGCGCTTCGCCCATGGCGGCGCATGGCAGCGCGCCTCCTGCATCAATGTCGCGCAACCAGTGCGCTAAGGGGCAGCAACCGGTCGGCCAGCGTGCGCAGCCAGCGGCAAGCAACGATCGGCCAACGCGCAACAATTTGCACGGCCATCGCGCCCTCCGTCGTGCGAAGCAGCGTCCAGCCATGGCGCAACAATTGCGCAACACCACAGGCCACCGTGCGCCTTCCGTCGTGCATCCAGCAGCACAACAGCTTGCACGGAGTAGCGCACAACCGCCCGGCCGTGATGCGCGACAAGCGCGCATCGCGTGCGCATATGCGCGCGGGGAGGGTTGGTTGCCGCCGCCCATGGCGGCGGCTGGCGGCCATCAAGAAAAATTATTTTTTGTTCAATCGATTCAATCTGAAATTCAAGAGATTAGATAAAATTTGGCAACAATTGTATTGAAGGATCCGAGCCATAGCTCTGATACCACTGTTGGGTAACCGTGGCGGATCCGGATCCCGTCTCCCGGCGAGGCAGCGGAAGAACAAAATTAGGCCGGGAAACGTTCAATACAATTCAATAATAACACAATATGAACCATTCATAGAGTGTTTAGTCAGTTACTTTGCTGGCGTCTAGGCGCCTGGCTCCGACCAGTTTCACGAGGAAACTGGCACTTCACGGTAGGCGGCGGTAGATTACGTCAATTAGGTCCACGACCGGAAGGAAGACTCCTTAGTCAGCCTGCACTAGAAGGCCTGACGAGATCAGCAAGGACGGAAACTCCTCGAAAAATTGGCCGGAACAAATTCCGGCGAGGAGCGGCGGCGGCGACGATGCAAGGCGCCGGCCGACGGCGTGAGGTTGGAGGAGAGGTGGGGCGGCCGAGGCTTAGGAGCTAGGGTTAGGGTTTTGTGTAATCAAGTGTTGTGATTAAAGCCTCCAAGTCTTCATTAAGTAGACTAGTGATAAACTTGGACCGGCCCAACGGGCCCGGGTCCAACGTATGAACATTCGGTTCATCCATATCACCGTGACTTCATCATAACTCCGATCGCCGATCAGATCGAACCGATCGACTCAGTTTTAAAAACTGAATATTATGATCTGAAAAACCATTTTTCAGAACCCCAGTGCAAAATGACCGTTTTGCCCCTCAACAGCGGGAAATCACGATTTGACCCCTGTTGACTTTTAGGAAGTCGCACTTCCAAAATCCTCCTCAAGTGCTCAACACATTGAGCTCAGTATCCATGCGGGAATCTCGAATCCAGTACTTGTGTGACCCTCAATGGTTCAGGGATACAGCTAGCCATGGGCCCACAACCATTGTGGCTCCGGAATCACAATTTCGGACTTGTCCATCGGATCATGGTAAGAGCGTCTAGAAACATCGCCCCATGATCCCCTAGGTATCACTGATAGTGCCTGCAAGAAACATTTGGTCATGGTTAGCGTACCGTACGGTCCTTTCAATCCATATATCCCGATTAAATCAACGATCATTGATAAATCGAGAGTCGTTAAAGATCCGATAGCTATGCATACATCTTGGAGATCGAATAGTGACATCGCGAGTGTAACTAGGTAAACCCATTTACCTAAAACACTTCTAGTACTCTGGCCAGAGATTTATACACTATTATCCCCTCAGATAGCATAGGATATCCACGCATGTCTGCGAGCGGTGAATCCTCGACAACGATGCATCGACTCCTACATGCATCGGGATCTCACCCAATCCCTCCGCCTAATGACCCCAAGTGAGTCGGAAAACGTGTCAAAGTGAGACGCCTATCATGTAGAGTCTCAATGACGTTTCGAGTCGTGAGGACTAATCAGTACAACCAAGACCTCGGACTTATCCTCTCGACAAATGGTAACAACTTGGAAAGTCTGAACGAGGGTAGTTCGATAGATCACCAGGTCACTATCTATCTGCATGCTCAGAACATCACAATGTTCCCTACCAATGAAACATGGTACTTCACATCGCAGATACTAGTCTCGAGCTCGGGCGGCCTTACCCTCATTTTGACGGTCCAATCGACTAGGAACATGTTCAGAATACACAGTGACTATTAGATGTGTTTCATGATAGCCGTCATACCCACTATCACGTCTAACATACACTATAGTGCATTCTAGGTCTTTACTCAACGCAATTGTTAATCATCATACAACACAATGAAAGTAAAGAATGCCGTAAATAAATGCGAATATCATATATAAAGATTGTCATATACAAGAGTCTATAAACCCACACGACACAAGTTGGCTAGTTGGGCATCTACTCTAACAATCAGTTCGTGATTGTTTTCATCGATGACATATTGATTTATTCGAATACTCCGATCCAACATAAAGAGCACCTAAGGCTAGTCCTCAAAACACTTCGAGACTCGCAGTTGTTTTTCAAGTTTTATAAATGCGAGTTTTGGTTGGATAAAGTTGTGTTTCTGTGTCATATAATTTTGGCAGAAGGACTATCCGTTGATCCCAGTAAGGTAGAGGCCGTAGTGATCTTGGAACGTCCCAAGAACGTTTCGGAGATTCGTAGCTTTTTGGGATTGGTTAGCACTATCGACGCTTTATTGAGGGATTCTCCAATATAGCTAAGCCTATGACACTAGTTGTACCAGATGGATGAGATATTTTTTTGAACGGTAGGAATGCGAAACAGCTTTCAACTACTCAAAGAGTAGCTAAATTCAGTGCCAATGTTAGCTTTACCTTCGGGTTCAGGAGGTTTTGTGGTATGTTTCGATGCTTCTCTTAGTGAATTGGGTTGTCTTCTGATGCAGCATGGTCGAGTCATCGCTTATGCTTCCCGTCAGTTGAAACCACATGAGACTCGATACCCAGTTCATGACTTGGATTTGGTGGACATTGTCTTTGCTCTGAAGATTTGGCGCCAGTACCTTTATGGCGATCAGTTTGTGGTGTATACAAACCACAAGAGTCTTCAGTACCTCTTCTCACAGTCTGACTTGAACATGAGGTAATGTTGATGGATGGAGCTGCTTAAGGATTTCGATTGTGAGATTCAGTATCAGCCTGGGAAGGTGAACGTAGTTGCTGATGCGCTTAGCAGGAAAGCTCAAGTTTCGATGCTTGCATCGCTAAATATCTCGAAGGTCCATGAGCATCTGAGCACAACTGGTTGGAGTTTCTACCCAAGTGATGATTATGTTGTGGTATCATATTTTCAAGTTGAGCCACAGATTGTTGCGGACATCAGGGCAGCCCAGAGAACTGACCCATATATCCATGAGTTGAAGTTGAAGACTCAAGATGGACAGTTGGAGGATTACTTTGTCGCATCTGATGGTTGTTTAAGGCTTCGATATAGGTTGGTTGTGCCTAACCTGATTGATTTGAGTGAAATGATCCTAAAAGAAGCTCACTGCAGTCGACATAGTGTCCATCCTGGTGCGAGAATGATGTACTATGCCTTAAAACCGCACTATTGGTGGGTAGGTTTGAAGAAAGATATTGCTGACTTTGTTGCTAGTTGTCTGAATTGTCAGCAAGTTAAGACGGAGAGGATGAGACCTGGTGGGATATTACAGAGTTTAGAGGTGCCCCAATGGAATTGGGAGCATGTAGCTATGGACTTTGTGACCCATTTGCATCGTTCCAGCCGAGGATGTGATGCTATTTGGGTAGTGATTGACAGACTTTCGAAGTCAGCTCACTTCATTCCCTATAATATGACAAATTCTCTGAAGAAAATGGTGAAATTTTACATCGATTTCGTAGTTTGATTGCATGGAGTGCCTGTATCCATAGTTTCAGACCGAGATCCAAGGTTCACTTCCAGATTTTGGAAGAGCTTGCAAGCAGCTTTTGGCACCAGATTGGCTATGAGTAGAGCCTATCATCCCAAACCGATGGCCAATCTGAGAGAACTACACAAACATTTGAGGATATGCTACGAGGTGTTGTTATGGATTTCAGAGGTAGCTGGAAGGATTCGTTATCGCTGGTGGAATTCTTATAATAACAGCTACCAAGTAACGATTGGAATGGCACCGTTCGAAGCATTGTATGGTAGAAAGTGCGGATCGCCAATTTGTTGGGAAGAAGTGGGGGAGAAGCAGTTGTCTTATCCTGAGTTTATGCAGCATATGAGATATCAGGTTGATCTTGTCAGGCCTCGTGCACTAAACAGAGTAAAAACATCAAAACACATGCGGAAGCTATCAAAAAGCGGGTAAAATTTGGCGTTTGGGCCTGACGGTTTAAAACATATACATTAAAATACTACGATACTCAAAATAGAATCCCAGTTTATGAAAATCACAACAACAATAACAGTATAGCATAAAACAAGTATCAGACTCCAATATTCAAATACACCAACGAAGCACAGGGCATCTCCCCGGCTAACTGGACCGATACATATAAATATGCTATACGCTACTGGGATACTCTAACCACCTCCTAGGACACCTCCAGCTGGGCTAGCTCCACGACCAGCTGAGTAACCTGGACAACACAACAGGCAAGGAAAAAAAACCAAGCCTCAGAGAGACATGGGGTCAAACCCCCGGCTAACTGGACCGATACATATAAATATGCTATACGCTACTGGGATACTCTAACCACCTCCTAGGACACCTCCAGCTGGGCTAGCTCCACGACCAGCTGAGTAACCTGGACAACACAACAGGCAAGGAAAAAAAACCAAGCCTCAGAGAGACATGGGGTCAAACCTCAGTACGGAGAGCAACTATAAACAGCAGTAAACAACATGAATAAAATGCAGATGCTATGCATGAGGAAGGAAACAACAGCTCAACGGAATCTGCAACAGAATATGTGGCCACGGTGAGTGTAGGACATGTGGGTGCTACCCACTCACCCCTACTCGCTCACCCTTACCAGATGCATCAACAACCCCACCTATGAACTATTGTAGCTAGCCACTCGGCGCATAGGGGAAATGAGAGTGCGGAATCACTGCTCGCCCTCGCATCCTGGTAAGTAAACAGAACAACAACAACAAAGCAATGGCTGCAAAAGCTGAACGGAGATGCAAATGTGTGTATGCAACATTCTGGAATAACAAGCATATAAACATATGCGAAACAATAATAGCATCAGCACGTATACACCACATAACCAACAGTCATCTCACAAAACAGCAGCCAGCAATAGTCATCTCACAAATTATCCAAGCCATAACATCGCTGTATTACAAGCTCCAATCCGTACCTTAATTCCTCGCACAATTACCACAATCAAAGGTCCCGAGAAATCTGAATTCCAACCTGTCGAAACACACAGGGCAATATTCTCCAGGGACGCTAATACACAGAAAGCACGCTGGGAGTTACACACACTCAACCAGCTACTGTGAGACCTGGATTTGTTAATTGAGATTAATCATTGGAGTTAATCGGTTTATAGAGATTTTGTTGGTTTAGAATCTCTGTTTCGAGGTTTGAGTTGCATTTTCAGGTCGAGAACCATACTTAGAACGATTCTGGAAGTTTTTCGTGATTTTGGTATTTTTGGGTAAAAGCTGATTCTTGAGCTAACAGCTGATCGGTGGTGAAACCAGTCGAAGCGTGTTTTGGTAGTGCAGGGTATGAAACGCCGTCGTTTGCGTGAATTCTAGTTGCGCGTGTTGAAATCAGCAGATGCATTAGCGTAATTGCGTTGAGGGCTAAAACGACTTCATTTAGATTAGTTAGCGCGACGTCGTTTAGATGTTGCGTCTGGTACCAGCTGGTGGAATCGCGTGTGTGTATCTGCTGGTTGTCCAGCAGAAGCAGATGTCAATGCGGGTCAACTTTCCTGTAGCACGAAGAGGAAACGTCGTCGTTTTGTTGTTGCGACTGGATGTCCAGCTGCGAGAGATTTTCACTACTGTAGCTTGCGACTGGTACCAGCAGAGAGAAGTGTTATGCGTTGTTGTTTTCTTGCGACTGCTTACCCAGCTGTTGGTAGTGAGGATTGCGTATCCTATGAGACGTCTTTTGAGTAAGTTGCCGCGACGCCGTTTTGAGAACCAGCCGTTGGTTTGTTTTGCGATTGTTGTAGCGTTATTTGAGAAACCAGCAGTTGGTTCTTGCGTCTGAGAGTTGTAGTATACCTGCTGGTTTGGAAGATCGATGGTGTCGACTGGTTTTGTCGGTGGACAATTATTGTTTGAGTTCCAGTCGTTGCTAGTGCTATTTATAGGAAGATTTGGCCTTCGATTTTAGACACCAGTTCCCATACTTAGAATATTTCCCAGCCTTTCATTCTCTGTTTCTTTGAACCCTAGAGCACTGTTCAGCCGTGAGCTTTTCCGGCAGATTCCCGTCGTTTCCGGTGGTTGTTTTGCTCGTGCGAGGTAGCTTTGGACTCCTCTCGAGAAGCCTTATCGATTACTACCATTCTTGAGGGCTGTGGTTAGTTAGAGCAAGGTCGCGAAGTTACTGTCTTGGACGTGCGTTCGCTGTGAGCAGGTATCTTCGAATTGTTGTAAGATCTTGGCTTTAGCGTATTGTTTTAAGCTTTCAATTTTGTAGTTTTGATGGGTTTGAGTGCTGGTTGAGAGTGTCTCCCGGCCGTGAGTTCTGTGCTTGTATCCCGTAAGATTTATGTTGTGTACGCTGTTGGTTCACAGGCTTTTACCAGAGTCTTTGGGATTTCTTCCAGTGTTGGTTGTAGTTCAGAGGTACTTTATTTAAGGTACGGATCTGAGCTTGATGTAGCTGGGAATTGGCGTGAGATTGAATGCTAGATGGCTGTGGTGTACTAAGGTGGATGTTGCTGTGTGCATACGTGATTTCTATTGATTGTTTAGCTGACCTGTTATGCATACACGCATTTCCTCAGATTGCATTCATATTGTTATTACAGCCATTATTCGTATCTTGTATTGCTGTTGTTGATTCTTACCAGGATGCGAGGACGAGCGGCAATACCGCACTCTCATCTCCCTGCTGGGATCGTTAGCCACCATGAGCCGAGTGGTTAACTACCATAGTTCATGGGCGAGGCAACAGCAGGTTGAGTTGTTTGATGCATCTGATATTTGGGTGTAGTGTCATGGCGAGTGGCTCATTACCACACTGTGAACACACCCCGTGGCCACTATTCGTTGTTGATGGTTCTTGGAGCTATGTCTGAGTTCCTTAGCTCCCTTGAGGGTCGAGCTTTCCGTTGTTATCCGGTGTCTCATGCATAGCATCTGCATTTTTATCCTATGCTTTTCCTTAGCTGTTATATTTGCTCTCCGTACTGGGGTTTGATCCCATGTCCCTCTGGGGCTTGGTTTGTTTCCTTGTTTGTGTTGTTTTCAGGAAACCCAGGTTTTACAGCTGGTCGTGGCTTTAACCCAGCTGGTGGTGCCCCAGGAGGTGGCTAGTGTGTCCCAGTTGCATATAGCATACTTATATATATGTAGCTTGGTTTGTTTCCTTGTTTGTGTTGTTTTCAGGAAACCCAGGTTTTACAGCTGGTCGTGGCTTTAACCCAGCTGGTGGTGCCCCAGGAGGTGGCTAGTGTGTCCCAGTTGCATATAGCATACTTATATATATGTATCAGTCAGCCAGGGGGATGCCCTGCGCTTTGTCGTTGTACCCGTAGGGGAGTCTGATACATGTTTTGGTTGTTGTATGTTATATTGTGGTTGTTGGATTTTAATCTGGGATCTATTTTGAGTATTGTTCTATTTTAATTATATGTTTTAAACCGTCGGGCCTAAACGCAAAAATTTTACCCACTTTTTGATAAGCTTCCGCATGTGTTTGGGTTTTTACTCTGTTTAGAACACGAGGCCTGACATTTTTGGTATCAGAGCTTAAGCTGGGATAAGCTCAATTTCTTTGATTACACTTGAGTCTAGGCACAGTGTTGTGTGTTGCATGTGCTTGACTTACGTGATTACGTGCTGCATATTTGTGTTATATGCTTTCTATGCTGTATCTGTTCTGTTTTTCCTTATCCTGTTGAGTGTATTTTAGATGCCGCCTAGACGTCGTAGTAGAGGTAGGGGGCAGTTTCAAGAATCAGAAGGTCAGAACTAGGATCAGTATAGTGCTCCTAGTCATACTCGTGAGAGTAGCGAAGAGGGGGAAGCTGAGGCTCTGCCGGCTCCGGTGGAGAGAATGGATGTTGTTATAGCTCGGTTTCAGAGGATGAGCCCTCCTATCTTTAATGGCGACGAGTCGAGTGAGGATGCTGATTCGTGGCTCCATAACGTCATTCATCTTTTCGATAGGGCTCAGTATGACGATGAACTCCGGTTGAGGTTAGTGACCTTATTACTGAGGAAGGCCGCAAAGCGTTGGTGGCGAGGTGCGTCTAGTACCTTAGCGGAGACTGGAGTTGGTATCACTTGG
>KV014976.1:0-25566 GCA_001598015.1 Dorcoceras hygrometricum | reverse complement strand
GCCTGAGCTTGAGACTAGTATCTGCGATGCAAAGTACCATGTTTCATTGGTAGGGAACATTGTGATGTTCTGAGCATGCAGATATATAGTGACTTGGTGATCTATCGAACTACCCTCGTTCGGACTTTCCAAGTGGTTACCATTTGTCGAGTGGATAAGTCCGAGGTCTTGGTTGTACTGATTAGTCCTCACGACTCGAAACGTCATTGAGACTCTACATGATAGGCGTCTCACTTTGACCCGTTTGCCGACTCACTTGGGGTCATTAGGCGGCGGGATTGGGTGAGATCCCAATGCATGTAGGAGTCGATACTTCGTTGTCGAGGATTCACCGCTCGCATGCGTGGAACATTGTGATGTTCTGAGCATGCAGATAGATAGTGACCTGGTGATCTATCGAACTACCCTCGTTCGGACTTTCCAAGTGGTTACCATTTGTCGAGTGGATAAGTCCGAGGTCTTGGTTGTACTGATTAGTCCTCACGACTCGAAACGTCATTGAGACTCTACATGATAGGCGTCTCACTTTGACCCGTTTGCCGACTCACTTGGGGTCATTAGGCGGCGGGATTGGGTGAGATCCCAATGCATGTAGGAGTCGATACTTCGTTGTCGAGGATTCACCGCTCGCATGCGTGGATATCCTATGCTATCTGAGGGGATAATAGTGTATAAATCTCTGGCCAGAGTACTAGAAGTGTTTTAGGTAAATGGGTTTACCTAGTTACACTCGCGATGTCACTATTCAATCTCCAAGATGTATGCATAGCTATCGGATCTCTAGCGACTCTCGATTCACCAATGGTCGTTGATCTGATCGGGATATATGGATTGAAAGGACCGTACTGTACGCTAACCACGACCAACTGGTTCTTGCAGGCACTATCAGTGAAACCTAGGGGATCATGGCGCGATGTTGCTAGGCGCTTTACCATGATCCGTTGGGCAAGTCCGAAATTGTGATTTCGGAGCCGCAATGGTTGTGGGCCCACGGCTAGCTGTATCCCTGAACCATTGAGGGTCACACAAGTACTGGATTCGTGATTCTTGCACGGAAACTGAGCTCAATGTGTTGAGCATAGGAAGAGGATTTTGGGAAGTGCGACTTCCTAAAAGTCAACAGGGGTGAAATTGCGATTTCCCACTGTTGAGGGGCAAAACTGTCATTTGGACTAGGTAATCTGAAAAATCGTTTTTTGCATCATAATATTCAGTTTTGGAAACTGAGTCGATAGGTCTGATCTGATCGACGATCAGAGTTATTATGAAACCGTGGTGATTTAAATGAACCGAATGTTCATATAGGACTTGGGCCTGACCCAAGTCCAATGGGCCGGTTCAAGCCCATCTACCAACTTAATTAATAAAGGTGATTCGGGCTTAATTCACAACAACACAACAACAAACCCTAGCTCACATAGCCGCCTCTTCTCCCACACACGCCTCACGCCGCCGCCGACCGCCCGCCGCCGCCGCCGCCGTTGCCCGGTTTTTCGCGTGATTGGACTTGTTTCGATCACTGCGTCGAGGAGAATCCATTCGTGATAAAAATCCATCAGCTTTCTAGTGCAGGCTGATTGGAGGAAGATCGATTCCGGTCGTGGACCTGATTGACGATCTACAGCCGCCTACCGACAAGAGCCAGTTTCCCTGTGATTCTGGTTGGAGCCAGGCGCCTAGACGCCAGCAAGGTAACACCCCGAAAATCATCCTATGAATGGTTTATAGTATTGATTTTATTGTATTGAACGTTTCCCGGCGCTAATTTTAAAACTTCCACTGCGTCGCCGGGAGACGGGATCCGGATCCGCCACCATTTCCCAACACGTAATCCCTGAAGGAGTTGGTCCAGTCCCGATGTACTGTAATAACACGGGTGCCGTTGCGCAAGCAAAGGAGCCTTGGTCTCACCAAAGATCCAAACATATACTGAGGAAATACCACATAATCCGGGATATTGTGGCTAGAGGTGACATAGCAGTCGAGAGAGTCACCTCTGCAGACAACATTGCTGATCCACTTACGAAGCCCTTGCCAGAACCGTTGTTTGAAAAACATCGCGAAACAATGGTACTGCGTCTGATGAGTAGTTGACTTTAGGGCAAGTGGGAGATTGTTAGAGTAGATGCCCAACTAGCCAACTTGTGGCGTGTGAGTTTTATTGACTCTTGGTATAACGATCTTTATTTATGAAATTCGCATTCTTTATATGGCATTCTTTATTTTCATTATGTTATAATGTTAACAATTGTGTTGGATAAAGACCTAGAATGCACCATAGTGTATGTTAGATGTGATAGTGGATATGATGGCTATCATGAAACACATCTAATAGTCACTGTGTATTCTAAACTAGTTTCTAGTCGATTGGGCCAACAAAATGAGGATAAGGCCGCCCGAGCTTGAGACTAGCATCTGCGATGTGAATTACCATGTTTCATTGGTAGGAAACATTGTGATGTTCTGAGCATGCAGAAGGATAGTGACCTGGTGATCTATCGAACTACCCTCATTCGGACTTTCCAAGTGGTTACCATTTGTCGAGTGGATAAGTCTGAGGTCTTGGTTGTACTGATTAGTCCTCACTAACGTCATTGAGACTCTACATGATAGGTGCCTCACTTTGACCCGTTTACCGACTCATTTGGGGTCATTAGGTGGCGGGATTGGGTGAGGTCCCGTAAATCTCTGGCCAGAGTACTAGATGTGTTTTAGGTAAATGAGTTTACCTAGTAACACACGCGATGTCACTATTTGATCTCCAAGATGTATGCATAGTTATTAGATCTCTAGCGACTCTCGATTTACCAATGGTCGTTGATCTGATCGGGATATATGTGTTGAAAGGATCGTACTGTACGCTAACCATGACCGACTGGTTCTTGAAGGCACTATCAGTGATACCTAGGGGATCATGGGGCGATGTTGCTAGGCGCTTTACCATGATCCGATGGGTAAGTCCGAAATTGTGATTTCGGAGTCGCAATGGTTGTGAGCCTACGGCTAGCTGTATCCCTGAACCATTGAGGGTCACACGTACTGGATTCACAATTCCCGCACGGAAATTAAGCTCAATGTGTTGAGCATAGGAGCAGGAATTTAGGGAGTGCGACTTCCTAAAAGTCAACAGGGGTCAAATTGCGATTTCCCATAGTTGAGGGGCTAAACTGCAATTTTGGACTAGGTGGTCTGAAAAATTGTTTTCGCATCATAATACGCAGTTTTGGAAACTGTGTAGATTGGTCCGATCAGATCATTGATCGGAGTTATGATGAAGCCACGGTGATGGAAATGAACCGAATGTTCATATGGACCTGGGCCTGACCCAGGCCCATTGGGCCGGTCCTAGCCCACCACTAGTCTACATATGCATGGCCTAGGGTTGATGTATGATACTACACAACACAAAACCCTAGCCTCTAAGCGCCGCCCACCCCTCTCCTCCACGCCTCTCTCGGCCGCCGCCGCCTTGCCGCCGCCGCTTGCCGTGATCGGACTTGTTCCGATCACTGATAGTGCCTGCAAGAACCAGTTGGTCATGCTTAGCGTTATTATGGTCCTTTCATCTCAAATTTCCCGACTGAATCAATAAAATTGATAAATCGAGAGTCGTTAGAGATACGATAGACATGCATACATCTTGGAGATCAAATAGTGGCATTGCATGTGCTACTAGGTAAACTCATTTACCTAAAACACATCTACTACTCTTCTAAGAGATTTGTCACACTCTTATATCCTTAGATAGCATATGATATCCACACACAGGGGCGAGCGAGGAATCCTCGACAACGAAGCACCGACTCCTAATGCATCGGAACCTCACCCAATCTCGCCACCTGGTGACCCAATGGATTCGGTAAACGGGTCAAAGTGATGCACCTATCATGTAGAGTCTCAATGGTGTTTCGAGTAGTAAGGACTAATCTGTTCAACAAAGACCTCTGACTTAATCCACTCTACAGATGAACCACTTGGAAAGTCCGAACGAGGGTAGTTCGATTAGATCATCGGGTCACTATTCATCATGCATGCTCAGAACATCTCCATGTTCCCGACCAATGAAACGTGATACTTTGCATCGCAGATGCTAGTCTCAAGCTCGCGCGTCCAAATCAACTGGGAACTTGTTTAGAGCACATAGTGACTATTATTCATGATAGTCATCAAATCTACTATCACATCTAACATACAATATAGTGTATTCAAGGTCTTTATCCAACAAGTTTGCACAATAAAAGCAAAGATAAAGAATGCCATATAAATTTAAAATATATGAATAAAGATCATTTTTTTACAGTATAGTCAACAAATCCCACTACCAATAGTTGGCTAGCTGCGTACCTACTCTAACATCTCGCACTCCACAGTGCTTTCAGGATTAGTTTATTTAACAGCATGACAATACCATATCCATCATGCATCGCGAATTCCTTGACCTTCCAAACCTTATGGTAATCTAAATATACTCCATAATCTCTATGCATATCTTTCAACATTGAACAAAGACGATAAGATGGTTCTCCCCTCAATTTGTC
Source organism: Dorcoceras hygrometricum (assembly GCA_001598015.1). Taxonomy (NCBI): domain Eukaryota; kingdom Viridiplantae; phylum Streptophyta; class Magnoliopsida; order Lamiales; family Gesneriaceae; genus Dorcoceras; species Dorcoceras hygrometricum. The sequence goes on along the minus strand of KV014976.1, from coordinate 21,028 downwards.
TTTCATCAAATGTGCAACCCAAGCTCCATCGTTTCTTGGATGTCCTCTTCTCCATCTCAAAACAAGTCGACAAATTCTAAAAAGACTGAAAGTGCTAAGCAGAAACAAGAGGTCGCTGGATAGGTGCCAAGCCCGACTACAATCCGCTCAGGAATCCTGCCCCTCAATCTCGATCTCAGCCTCATCTGCACCAAGCATAGTGAGTCTAAAGACTCAACAAGTACGAAACTGAGATATAACGAGTGCTAAATAATACATGCACATGTATTAAAATATTTATACTTAAAATAGTTTCGTGACTTAAAAGGTATGCATTAAAACAATTTCATACTCAAAATAACTAAAAATCTTTGCATAAATAAAATGAACTTCTAAAACATTTTTCCTTGTGAATTCCTTTCTCGACTGTGGTCCCTCAACCTCAAGTCGCTTGATCAAGCTAATAAACACTAGTACTAGGTTTAAAAGGCACTCCAGTACTTATCTGAAGCCCAGACGCTTCAGTTGGAAAGGCACTTCAGTACTATCTGAAGACCAGACCCGTCATTTTTGATATGGCAAGCGGAACGTCTCCCGACCCCATATCCGTCATAGAAAAACCACAATTAAGTCCCATCATTCAAACATATCTTTTTTTTGTTCTTGCCTCCAATAAATTTCTCACATCCTCAATAAATAAATAAATTTCATAATCTCATGAACATTGCCCATATATAATTCAAAAATAAATATTTGCATTTTAAATAGTCAAGCATGCTAAAAATCATTTTTTAGGCATTTAATTTTCATAAAATGTCCAAAAATCTCATAAATTCCAAAAAATGCTTAGAAATAGTTCATAATATCCTTAAACATCTAGTAAAGTCATTCATGAATTTTGGAAGCCCCTATAACTCAATTTCCCAACTTTCCCGAAAATGCCCCGAAAGGAATCGCTCCACGCGACAAAATCGTAAAAATCATTAAAATTTCATTTCTTAACCAAATAACATAAAATTCGGACCCAAGTGACCCTAACTCGATGGGTAGCTGTGGGAACAAACCGAATTCAAAAAAGATGTCTGAGGTGACCACACTCACGCTCGCAACCCTACTAGTCGTGCCCAGGAACTCATCTGGGAGAGGCTAGAAACACAACTTCGAACCAGCCCCTTCCCTTGACTCCAGCACCAGACCAACCCCTCAAACAACCCATGGATGACCCTTAGACCTCTTCCTAACCCCTCTGGTCCCAAACCTAGTCCATTCAAGGCTCTTCCTCCTTCCACAAACCCTAGCCGTCATGCAAGCATGAACGGCTCACCCCGTATAACTCATGACCTAGGCTACCTCCACTTCCCTCGGACTCAAGGGCTCACCATTCTCTGTCCAGAGGCTGTTTCCAGCCATGCTTGGACCTCGCATGCCCACCCGAAGCAAAGGAAATCAAGGAAGAATCCGTGACTCACAACCCACTCCTCGATCTCCTTCCTCTCGACACCAACCCTCTACCCCACGTCCAGATCTATTCTTGGCTGCAAAATACATGAATGAATTACATTAAACAGCATGATATGCATTAAAAGTGGATTCATCCAATCACCATAACATAAATAAACAAACATATGTACAGAAACTTGAAACCCTCTACCCCACGTCCAGATCTATTCTTGGCTGCAAAATACATGAATGAATTACATTAAACAGCATGATATGCATTAAAAGTGGATTCATCCAATCACCATAACATAAATAAACAAACATATGTACAGAAACTTGAAAGGTGCATCAAGGAAGCTTTGTACTTGCCTTTCTTTGTAAAAACTTACAACCAAAATGATGCTTGTCGAGAGGAGGATGAAGGAGCACCACTAGAACACACCAAGGAGGATGCTTGAAGCATTAAAGGAGGAGGAAAGCTTGGGACAAGAAGAAATGAATGGGGATAATGGGGGGAAGAGGGTGCGGCGGTTCCAAGGAGCTTGGGGGGCTAGGTTTTCTTTTCCTTTTTTTTTGTGTGAAAGAAGTGTGTTAAATAATGGTGTATAGTAGGGTCTTATTTGTGTTATATAAAATAGTCAAAGTTGTTACTCAAAATATTGAAAGTGTTAACTCAAAAAACAAGGCTCCTTTTCTCCTTGAATTTTCGAAAAAATTAGGGAAGTAGGTGGGGAGAATATCTTGTTTCCAAAAGGTGGTGCAGTGTGAGTTTAAAAGTTGCTACTAAAATTTTAAATAAAGTGATAAGCACTTAAGAGTTTTAAATAACTTCCTACTATCCCATAAATTACTAAAATTTTGAAAATGACTTAAAAGTCCTCCTTTCAAAATCTACTACCCTCAAAATTTCTAAATTCTTAAAAGTGAACTCAAAATAGATTTTTCAATAAGATTCTCTACCTCGGTGTTCTCGTCGGCTTCTTTCCAACCTCGCATCATCTAAAACAACAATTCACTAAAAAGAACTCGAAGTCAAAGTTAAACTAATCAAAGAGCATTGATCATGCAATTAAATAAACAAATAAATAAATAATAAGACATGTGATTTAGGCAGAAAATTTCTAGGCGTTACAGCTTTATGTTTAGATGCATAAATTCTTCATTTGCACTTCTCTTCACTACAAAGTGCAATAACTTTATCACTATCATTTTTTCTTATACAAGTACGAACGTCTTGTAGCAACGACGTAGTTTTTAAGATAAGTTCTAAATTCTACGGCACCCTCGAATATGTGCCCCTCCCCATCGATGCAATGAAACCAAGAGTCAAGAGAATTCTGTACATCGTGCTCTTCAAACTCGTTATCATATTTGGAATCTCTGTCATCTTCCTTCACCCTTACCAATTCCATAATCATAAGTTCGGAAATTAGAAAAAATAGGACCACTTTAATTTAACCAAATTACGTTATGCTCCACAAAATGCTAATTTACCCAAAAATAACGTACATTTATTAGCTGTATATAACATAACAAAGATAAAAATCATACAACAAAAATAATTTCAATAAGCCAATGTAGTTTACCTCGCCAAATTTAAGCCTCCTCCAATCTGATCTTTTTTTTCGGCCTTCAACTTAATCATAGTCAACTTCATACACATGTGAAGATGGATCATATTAAGCACATCATCATCATCGTTCAATTTGACGTACATCTTGTGTAGCGGAGCTAGGTACTGTAATGACATACATTGGGGGTTGATTTGTTCATATTTTTTGGACAAACTTTGAAATATATCCTCTAGTCTACATCCACTGAAATTGAAATCACAAACAATTGTCTGCACTTGCAGCTGTCCAAAAATGAAAGGTTCGAGGAAGAACCCACTCCATAATCCATTCTACAACAATGGAGCTTCTTCTTCTCATTATTAACCATTCATCAAACAAAAGCAAAACTAATAAATGTTGTTCGAAGCTTAGAAATTTTATGCTCTTACACAACAAAAATACCAACAATTTTTAAAGCATATGAAATATCAAAAGTACAATCCATATCTCAACAAAGAACACAAACAAATAACTCTTCTTTATCTGGCTCATTCCAAATGGTGTAATACATTGCAACAATTCTATTATTTAATATACAACATTTTTTAACATAATTTAAACTAAATGGTTGATATCATATTTTCTAGGAAAATTCATGTAACTCACCCAATTATACTACACTGTTCCGAAACCATTGCATTTAGCAAAAAAATACAAAATAATTTCAAGAAAAGTAGCATAAATCCGAGAAATTACCCTAATTCCAAAATTCAATACAATTACTACAAATTGGGTGTTCCTGCCGAAACTCAATAAATTGGAAGAAAGATAATGATGTTTACTATAAATGGGCAATGTTCAATCTCTGTGGTAATGTTGAATCTCCGTGACAATGCTAATGCGCTCAAATAAATACATCAACATCAAATACAGACATAGAAAAAGTGTATATAAATCACCTATTTAATTGGTGGACATGAGCTATTGTGCATTAAACTTGTTGCCTATCTAATTATTAAGGTCAAGATCACTTGTAAACATGTTACGGTTTCAAACAAAAATAAGGCGGGAAAAAATTGAACAAAAATTGCAAAACAAAATGAATAATCTTACTGTTTTTTAGGTCAACTCTCGCTTGCCTCAATCTCTTCACTGGTGGATTTGTCGCCCACTTGGATTCCACGGTTCGACCTCTTGCCAATGGATTTGGTCGGTCGATCGGCTATGGCTGGTTCGGGATTCAACTTCGACGTTCGATCGATGGTGGTGGTGGTGAGGAATCGGGTACGATGGAGCGATTATTAATGCGATGGGGAAGGTGGTGATGAATCAGGGATTGTGGTGGGATGCACAAATCGATCGATCTTTTATGAGCTATTGGGGGAAAATAATCAATTGCAATTAACAGGGAGTGGACATAATAATAATAATAATAATAATAATAATAATAATAATAATAATAATAATAATAATTCATAACTGAAATTACCAAGAACAAAATCGAAATCCAGTGACAAACTCCTAAACCAAACCAAATGAGGAGCAATTAGTCAAGCCAGCACCAAAAAAACGTATACCCTATAAATTCTGATCAAACAAAGGGCTAACCAAGTCGATAGCTTGTCCCGTCCTTTGTTAGATTATTTGCAATTTCCACAATAATTATATATATTTGAAACGAATTCTGTCGGTTTATCCCGAAAAATAAGTTTTGAGTTGATATCGTCCTAACTCATATTTCCATTTCTTTGAATAAAAAAATTATCAATAAATGTAAGATAAATAAAGTTGGGGCGAAAATACAAGATTGATTGCTCGACGTATACCGCGACACAAAGGCATTTAGCACTTTTTGTGGCCTTCTACATTAAAAGAAAAATCAAAAATAAAAAAAATTGTAGATGGGATTCAGTAGATTCCAGAGTTTTTTTGTTCAGACATTATGAGTTATCCTAATAATAACAATACTTTAATCAAACAATAAATAATAATAATAGATCATTTATGCGGCCCCATGATAATATGTTATGGTACCTAACGGCTTCTTTAAGGTCAATGACACCTGCACAAATTTTGGCTAACACTATTCAAAATTAACCTTTAATCCAACAAGCAATATTCAATGACTAAATTACAGTATTGTATACTGAAATAAACTTTTATTCCAAGAAACTAAAATCAACGACTGAATTACAAGATAGTAGTACTTGTGAGTGGTGACCAAGAAAAAAAGGAATATAGTAATTTTGTTAAGAACGTGAGAAAAATTTGATATTTTGTTCAAAAATGACTGATTACACCTATTTATTTTATCGAATAATTCCGATTTAAAATCCATACATTGAAATAGATGGAGATTTCAAATATATTTCAAAACGGATCTAAATACGAAACTCATTCTCAAAAAGTTAGAATAATGAAAATAAGCTAAAGCAACATCCTCCGCTCCATTCTATAATTTCAAAATCAAGTCCTTTAGAACACAGACGAGTTGACAAGATTTGAGATGATGTGGGAGTAACTTCTCCGACTTCACGGGTTCGATTCTCGTATGGAGCATATTCTCCACTAAAATATTATGGGGCTATGCTCTGGGAGTTAGTCCGTTATATAAGTCATCTCCCCCGGGCCCCTACCTACTCGTGCATATCCCTCGATTTAAAACATATATGAATCAAGAGGTCTCTGACTTATACAGGAAGTTAGCCATTAATAGGCTAACCTTTAAAACAAAAAAGTATAATTTCAAAATCAAATCATAATTGCTTTTACAGGGAAACTTTTTCTTAGTAGATTTACGTATGTCCCTAATCAAGCTCCTGTTTTGGGATGTTTAGCATATTAGTTGGGACAAAATAATAAAAGGTTAAATGCATTTTTGGTTATCAAATTCAAAGATCACCCAAATCTTTATTTAATCATAATATGCTTATATAAATCAACAGAGCATATTCTCAAAATGGATTTTAAATTAAATATTCATACATCATCATCATATAAAATACTCGTGATAAATAATAACTGATAAGATAACAATATAAATCATAAACTTGTATTCTTAGACTACTCATGATAAATAGTAACTAAGAAGATAGCATTATAAATCATAAACTTTTATCGTCTAAGAATGAAAAAAAAAGAAAACTAACTACTTATCTTTCCTTTTTTAGGACCTTCCTAGGGTTGTAAAATGACAAATTTGTTGGCCTCAAAAGTGCCTCCTTGAGGTGAATGGCATCAATCATTCATCATTCAAAAAAAAAACAAAGACACGCAAATTCATTGCATATTACAAATGAAAGTTATAAAATGGAAAGAACAAATGAAGTGATAACATGGAAAGATAAAAGTTTTGGCTTTTCATAATTTGTCATAACTTTTATGTAGTTAGAAATGAAATAAAATAGTATGTTTTATTATTATTATTATTATTATTATTATTATTATTAAATGTGATTGTTTTAAGAAATAAGTACAGAGGGGGAAGCATGATTTAAGTAGTATTTAAATAATAGTTGGCAAGAAACAATGGCACTTAATACAAGAAGACTTTTAAAGGGAATAAAATTAATTAATGGGAAAAAATATTTGAAGGAAGAGCAAAATAACCTTTGGCCAAATCGGGGAACCACGCGACCTTTGATCAACGGCCATGGTTTACTAGCCGTTGGTTTCAAATATGAATGTGCGGACATATATCCGTTGTTCACGTTCTCACCAAATCTCTTCTTTTCTGATTGAAAGGATTAAAATAAAAAAAATTCTTCCCACAGCATTTGAATTGAGGGACTTCTAATCTATCAATTTCGATTGATTGATTTGATTTATGGGGTGTTTTTTGTAGCCTCTCGCTGAATCTTTGGGACTCCCGGAGGTGTTCTTCACTGGATTTGTGTGTAGTTTTCTGGGAATTCTTGCTCTGGAGGTTCGAAATTTTATTGATAGACAATGTTGATTCAGTGATCTGGGTTCTTTTTAAATTCTGTTCTTGGATGTTGGGTGATTGTTACTGATCCAAATTTCCCATTTTCCAGATGAAGTTTTAATGGGTTTTTTTATTCTTTAATGGGTTTATGACTGAATGTACAAATTTGCAGAAACTGCGTTTGAAAGAGAAATCAAGATGAGTGGATCGAACGAGAATTTTCCGGGTATAATCAGGCCTTCAAACATTCAAGGTAATTTGAATATTCAAAAACCACAACTCAAATTCAAATATTAAACCCTTTTAATTCTTGTTTATTTGTTTTTTATTTTTAATTCACTTGTGAAGGAAATGAAGTCTTTGATCTTTTTTTCAATTAAACACCAACCATTAACGATTAACTGATCAAATAACCTTTTTATGATAACTAGGAGTTGGGCAAAATAGGAGGGCGTTGAGTGCAATCAATAGGAATATCATAAGAGATCCTACTTTCCCTTGTGCTGTGCACAAAAGAGGAGTTTTAACAGAGTACGATTTTCATAAAACTTAATTTTGGTTAGTTTGTTTATGCTGTTCAATAAATATTTGATTTCCATTGTCGATTTAATTTCAATCCTTTATGTTGTTTAGGAAAAATGTTGCTGAGAATAAGAATCCTGTTATTCTGGTGCATCGTCCCGTTACTAGGTTTGTGATATCTCCTCTTGCACTTTTTGTGTCAGAATGTAAGTCTTTCTTGGTTTAAGAAGAAAAAAAAAAAGAGCTCGGATGGTGTGACTTAATGTATAAACATCCCTCGGAATTTATTCCAAGCTAAGGTTTGATCATCAAAAGCCTTTCTATGCTAAGAACTAGTTTTTGTATATTGTTTTCCAATGCATGTTCTTGGTTATTTGTTAGAATGTTTGCTGCACAATTGGCTGTTAAAGATCATTGTCCGTCCGCTGAGGTACGAATTCATATAATTAACAAAGATTGAGTCCAATTAAGTTAGATTTCAGCTGTGCCCCAGATGATCGAACTGTGCTTCATTTTAGGAAATCAAACCATCAATTGAACCAAGTCTGAGTATCAATCAATCCAAGGACCACACTATTATTGATGCAGAGAACCAAACACCCACTGACGACGATGTTGTGCCAATGTTTGTGCAGCATACAGAAGCAATGCTGGAAGAAATAGATGAGATGGTATTGATTTTGGTACTTGCTTCGTTTAATTTGATTTTTCTCATGTTCTAAATTTATTTAGGATGCGGAAGTTGAAATGGAAGACATCGATGAAGAGATGATAGTTGACATAGACAGCTGTGATAAGAAGAATCCACTTGCTGTTACTGAGTATATTGATGAGATGTATGCTTATTACAAGAAGTCAGAGGTGAAATATCTCTCCATTTGTTCGAAATCATTTTTAGTTTTCAATATCAATTAAGAGAAATAGACTAGAATTGTGTGGTAAATCCCATTATCTCTATTGCATTTTTAGTGGAGCTAGATTATAAAAATATTTAAGGGCGGTGAGATTATTTATATTTATGTACCTATAAGTTTAAAATAAAACTTGTATAGGTCCATAGCAAACTTCAAAAAAGAGAAGTGGCTGCTCGGACATCCCCTTCTAGCTCAAATAGTTTAAAAATCAGTACTATCTTCTAATATTAATCAAGTTAAATCAACAAGACAGTGTCTGATAGAATCTTAAGGTCTTCCCTGTTGAAAAAAAAAAGGTATTATTCTTTCTATGCTAGAATCTAATAATATGCATCAGGTCATTGTGATGGTGGAGCCAGAAGTCTTGCATAGGCAAGGAAAAATGAAATTAAAAAAAATCTGGATGAGTAAGCTCATATTTGCGTACATATATGATATGAAAAAATATACAGGTCGTTAGTAAACTTTTAGAAGAAGAGGAGCAGCGGCAGTTCTGCCGCGCCCCCTCTAGAATCTAGACTCAACATGGTATTCCCTCGAGTGTAATATGGAAAAATGTTACACATCTTCTTGTTTCTTAATGTTCTTGGCCTATTTACTTTTGGCCTATTTACTCTTGTTCTTTCGATCATTTTATTACAGGGCTTAAGCTGTGTCCCATCAAACTACATGGGAAAACAATCTGACATTAATGAAAGAATGAGAGGTATTCTAATTGACTGGCTGATTGAGGTAATAAACTAGCTGAGTTCTTGTACCCTAATTTTGTGTCCTTGTTCAAAATAAAAGAAAGTTCCAGGACTATTTACATCTTATGTTGTAAAAACAGGTGCATTACAAGTTCGAGCTAATGGAGGAGACACTATATCTAACTGTCAATCTCATCGATAGATTTTTAGCATCACAGTCGGTTGTCAGAAAGCAACTGCAGCTTGTTGGGGTGACTGCCATGCTCCTTGCTTGCAAATATGAAGAAGTTTCCGTTCCTGTCGTGGAGGATCTTATACTGATATCTGACAGAGCTTACTGCAGAAAAGAAGTTCTTGATATGGTACAGTACTGCCTATTCAAAAAACAGCACCAGGATTTCGGTTTGAAAGGGTGATGAATATTTTCATTTGAAGAAGTTCACGAAAACTGGTTTGTATTTTAATTGTTTACAGGAGAAACAAATGGTCAATACCTTACAATTTAACCTCTCTGTGCCAACACCTTATGTTTTCATGAGACGCTTTTTAAAAGCCGCTCAATCCAACAAGAAGGTTGGTTGAATCTAACTTAGTTTCGATTTTCTAAGTTCACAACTCAAATGATTTCATGATCTTATACGGCGGACTTGTAATGTTTCTTTTCTCAAACATGAACCAGTTGGAGTTATTATCCTTCTTTACAATCGAACTCAGCCTGGTTGAAAGTGAGATGCTGAAGTTCCCGCCATCTTTATTAGCTGCTGCTGCTATCTACACTGCTCAATGTGCTCTCACCGGTTTTAGTCAGTGGAGCAAGACACTTGAAAAACATACAAGCTACACAGAAGACCAGCTTCTGTAAGTACAAACTACACCACACTTCTTGATTTTCTTAGTAAAAGTCGATCTTTAACACTTGTTTGGTTGTTGGATGTGATTTTGTATTTTTAGGGAATGTGCAAAACTTATGGTGACTTTTCATAAGAATGCCGGAACGGGTAAACTTACTGGCGTACACAAAAAGTACAGTACTTCAAAATATGGCTACGCTGCTACGACTAAACCTGCTGTTTTTCTTATAGATGCAGCAAAGCCTTAGTAAGATTTTAGAATGCTGTAATTTGCCTGCTTTTGAGGGCTTACGACATTTGAGCAACATAAGTTGCATCTGGGTTGGATCGAGATAGTGCTGTTTGATTTCTGTCTAATCATCATATGAATATAAATTCTCTCCTTTTTTTTAAGAACATCATTTTTTTTGATGCACTCTAAACTTTCATCCCAATAAAGTTTTTGGTGTTTTAAAGTGTTTCTTAAGTTATCTAAAAGGAAACTGTACGCAAGCTGTACGTACATGTAGAAACGACTCGACTCACCAAAGCGTCCCAAGACCTAAAAACGCTTCTAAAATAGACAAACGAGTTGGCTCAAGATCCCTGATAATGCTCAATTATATTGCAATCTTTGGCTCTGAGACTAAACTTGTGATTCTTATTCAAGTTAAAATAAAATATCTGCAGAACATACGTTAAAAAACATGCAACTGTAACTAAACTTCAAACTATAAAAGGAAGAAATTATAAGATTAATAACTGAAAAAATAAACTTAATAAGCTTCTCTCACTTGTGAGTCATGCAAATTATGTTCACAATCAAAACATGATAATTCATCGTCCAAAGTTCTCGTATCCAGTACTTTCGGATCGACTCTGCTCAATTTCATCCATTGCAGAATCAGTATCTGCTGCCTCGTTAAAACTTGGTGAGGTGTTTTCACTTGAGCTCTCTTCGACTAAATAATAAACCTTCACAAAGAATACGTACAGTAATAAATAAATTTTTCTTGTTAACTTGATAAAAATTGGCACAAAACTAAACATGGATATTATTTTGCCTTCACTCTGAACAATAGCAAAAGTACAATCTACCACATGGATGGCATTTTAGGTGGCGTTGTTTAAATCTCAAATACACCACAAGTGTCGTACATGCAATGCAACAATACCCGAACAAGTTCTTCATTCATCTACAACCTAAAAAATGAGCTTGCCGAGACTTTAAAAACTAAAGCTGAGAATTAAAGTCGTACTGAATAAAGTAGGTCCAAAATATGGTACATACCACACATGTACGAGGAGGAGAAAGCACTTTGAAGGAATTGGGACGGTTATTGAAATTTGTTTCAGGAACACCAGGTATGCCTTCAGGCGTTGTAAAGTGGTCAACATCATGCCCAACCTGTTGTAAAAATCTGTGACGTCAAGACAATAGGAAGACTGGATAGCATGTTATATGAAGCATATGTTGCAAGTTTCCCAGTAGATGAGCTGTATAATAGCAACGGAAAATATAACTGATACACATCACCTAATCCTGGGAAAACCAGATTTTGCACCTCGAAAATAGCAGGAAGTGGGACTCTTATTGGTACGATTTTTAGGCACATTTGCTTGTGTATAGAAACACCATAAAGTTGAGTTGGCATAGAAACTATGGAGAAAAACTCCAAACATTTTCACCATAGAAACACCATAAAGTTGAGTTGGCATAGAAACTATGGAGAAAACTCCAAACATTTTCACCATCTTCTTAAATATGCATAACATACAACCAGAGAGGTGCAGGGGTTTGTCATTTGTCTCATTTTGTAAACAACCAGTTCCTTACCCTTCCAAGTCCACCGAATTCCCAAGTATCACTGTCCAAGGCCACTCTATATTTTCCTGGAAAGTCACAACCTACTTTATACCTGCACATCAATGGAATTGGAAGTTTCATGAAAAAAGTAGAATCAACTTTAAATGTGATGATCGGCATTCATTTTCAAATTGTGTAAAAGATCATAATAAATAAGGAAGTGACATATCTTCGAAAAGGTTCTACATATACCCCTCGTATGTGTTTTCCGGGTGGAAGTTGAACACAAAGACTAGGTCTCCCCGTTCAAAAACAATGACCTGTGATAAATTATCAAGCAAAATCAATAGAATCGTATAAAGCTTTGCAAAGTACCAAACATTTTCATTTACCTTCTTATCCTCGTCTACATCGCTGACGATTTGTTTTGCGGATGAAAGGAACATAAGATTTTCATCTAGCAAATTCATGGCTTTATTGAAAGCATTCATAAACTGCATTTCACATCACAAGGGCAAAAAAGTGAGGAATAGATAAACACATTTCAATTTAATGCATATGAAAGTCCTGTGAAACTAGATGGAAGTAATCTGTCACAGTTTGGATGGAATAGTTTGTATCGGTGCATGGCATTAATTTTTCATTTATAATAGACAATGTCAATTATATTGAGCTCCGGGTTAGACTTTGTCAATGAGTGGATAATAGACTTAGAAAACAGATAACATGTTGTATAAGTAGTAAAACTTTGAAAAAAGGATAATAGACAAAAGTTATCAGATACAGATATTCGCAGTATTAAAACTAAAGTAACCACAAATCCATGGCAAAAAGTTTTAAAACATGGACCTTGAATCTAAGATGATCTGTATCCACGAGTTCCCACTGACGTCTGCACTTGTCATAACTCCAACCATTGCCTTCCCTAGGAAAATCAATCCAGTCCGGGTGGCCAAACTACAAGTAATTGATTATTTTGTTTTTGTTAGAAAATTGGAAAAAGATACCTGCAAAGCTGTCAAACTAAAAAATATATTTGGATATTTATATCTCAATGAGCTGCTTCTTTAGGAGTTGGCTCCAAGTAATTTTGCCTTTTGATGTTGCAGATCCAGTTTTCCAATCATAACGAGCTACTTCTTTAATAATTAGCTTTAATTAATTTTATATTTCCATGTCGCTAAGAAAATCTGGCAAGTGGCAACAGGTAACCTACTGCTAACGCTACCTATCTGCTTGCAACCGAGCCATTTCAGGCTGCAGAAGCCACAAAACTGAGCTATCTTTTACAGACAAACGGATCTGATCGTTTAAAGAAGTTTTCAGAATAGTGCCAGCTTACCTCATTGCCCATGAAATTAAGGTAGCCCTCTCCTCCTAATGCCATTGTTATGAAATGAATCATCTGCAAATAAAAAACAGTCAACAATATTAATCAACATCAGACACAACGGCCCAAATCGTTAGATGCAATGAGTGTTTCAAATGGGAAAAAAGACCTTGTGAAGTGCAATGCCTCGCTCAATTACTGGAGAGGCCTCTGTCAAACACGACATACCGGAATACATTTCTTTGTCCATCAGGAAAAATGCAATCGTTTTATCTCCCACAATAGCCTAATCATGGCACAAAAACAAACAAGAATAGAAACAAAAAGACAGCTGGATCTGTTGGAACAGATGAAAATTGCAGACGATCCAGCTCAAATACCACCTTAATTTGAAAGGCCGAAAATCGAGTACTCCACAACTTATACCAGACATATTAAATGAAAGAGAATTTTAAAAAAAAAACTCAATATAAGCTGTAACATGTAACAACCTTCACATTATAAGATGCTTTTAGTGGTATGAAAATGTGCTCAATCCTATTGCATGGTTCATAGCATTAATAACAAGTCCAAAGTCCACAGGGCCAAACCCAGAAATGTAAGTTGTACAAACCTGATCATGACTCTCAGCATACGCTATACACTTCTCAGTATATCTTCTATTTGTTAAACTCCAACTTATTTCGGCCATTGACCATTCTTCATCCTTCTTATTCTTCAAGTACTCAATCCATTTATCAGGAATGGCCATAGCTAGTCGGTAATCAAAACCAATACCTCCTTCAGAAACTGGCCGACCTAGACCAGGCATCCCAGAAACATCTTCAGCAATTACCGTGGCATTGGGTAAGACACTGTGTATTAGATCATTAGCCAACATCAAATATACAACAGCATCAACATCTGTCGTCTCACTAAAGTACTCATTATAGTTCCCAGTGAATGCCATATTTATTCCATGATGATGATACAACATTGAGGTTACTCCATCAAACCGAAATCCATCAAACTTGAACTCATCAAGCCACCATCTCAAATTGGACAACAGGAAACGAAGAACTTCCCAATTTGCATAGTTGAATAGTCTACTGTCCCACAATTTATGATAGCCTCTATCTCCAGCGTGAAAGTAAGAATCTTGAGAGCTTTGGCCAACATCAAAACCATTAAGACCATCCATAACATTGTTACTTGCATGGCTATGAACAACATCCATCAGCACCTGTAGACCTAAGCTATGTGCTTTATCAATCAAATACTTCAGGTCCTCTGGGGTTCCTGATCTACTACTCACAGCAAAAAAGTTTGTTACGTGATATCCAAATGATGCATAATAGGAATGTTCCATTACAGCCATCAACTGCACTGTATTATAATTGTTTGCTTTAATGCGAGGTAGAACAAAATCTGCAAACTCCCGATATGTATTTACACGAAGTTCTGAACTACTCATTCCAACATGTGCTTCATAAATTCGTGGTGCCTTGGGTTTCGATGGTCGAGGGTAACTAAACTCATATCTGCAAGGATGTACATGAATTTTATCAATGTTTAATTATGTTAAATGCGAACCTTCTTCTACGTTGAATAATTCCAACTAAGATTTAATGTTTCTTACAATCAATTAATGTTTCTTACAATCAGGTGATACATCACTTTTTTTTGGAAAAACATTAGTGTGAAAGGACATACAAAAGGACAAAATGTTTATTGTTGTACGCTTTCCTAACTTCATATCAAAAAAGTTGGGCTACCTTTCTGAAGGTGGTGGATTCCAATACACCCCATCATAAGGTGCAGCGAATCTTGTAGGATCCTGAGTGGCATATTTAATCCAAGCAGGGATGCGCTCAACCCAGATTCCGTTCCCATGCTTAAATCTGAATTTGACTCGTGAATAATGTCGAATGGCCGGATTCCCACCAACATCAGGAATTCTGATAGTCCAGACACCATATTGATTCTTTTCCATTTTGTGTCCAGAACCATTCCACCCATTAAAGTCACCAATAACTTCTGCTTCCCTGAGTATAAATGAGTTAATTAAGAGACGAACAACAGATGTGAAGAATAATCAAATAAATAAAGAAATAGCATCCATGAGGTAAAACTGAAAGGAACATACAGTAATACAAAATTATTACATCTAAGAGTTGAAGAGACTCACAGTGCAGCAGGTGCCCATTCACGGTACACAATGCAACCTTCATCCCAGTTGAATCCAAATTTTAAATAACCTGAATTCATTCAGGTACTGAAATTAAGGTCATCCTCAACTGAAGGATCTGGTATATGAGGACAAAATATGATTGCATGAAATTAATGGAGATACAAAAGTTATGTTAAAATTCAAAAAAGCTCATTGAGCATTTTTGAATTTTAACATTCAAATATTCCCACACAAAAGCTAAAACAGCTTACTTTTATTCCATATTTACCTAGTGAAAATTCATCAAGGCTTCTCTCATTTTTTTCAATTAGCTCTTTCTGATCAACATATCTCTTCATTCTGTACTTAAAATGATCTTTATAAGGTTCCAAGCCTCTATCTAAACTAAAGAGGCCAAAGTATTCAGTAACATCCCCCATATTTGCTGTTTCAAAACTGTCACTACTGAAAACTGCCGATACAGATGCACTGCACACCTGGAAGAAAGAATTCAAAACTAATTTATCATTAATCTATAGACAGATCTACAACTAAGAGATGAAAATGGAAGAGCTACATCAAGGCACCACTCATAATCTAAATTATCATTTTATTAAAAACATGTTTTAAAAAGATGCTCAACACCTCGTTCCACTTTTTAATGCGGAGACACAAAATTAAGGAATTAGAAAAAAAAGCCAATACGACTTGAGGGTATTATTTATTGTGGAATCATCAGGAAAATGTATACCCTTTCCATCACAAGATCACTGAATGTATATCACCAGAAAAGTTTTGTGGGAAAACCAGTGTCAACATGGTTTTGTAACATTAAATTCCAGCAGTAAAAAATAAGAATATACAGCACAACATACTTTTCCACAAGCAACAGTACTTTTCGGGGTTAAGATTCTGCTGTTGGCTACATATTTTTGAGGTCTAAGGTTGTCTCCTTTTGGTTGTTGTGATGTGCTGAACCTGCCACTAACTGAAGCCTGTCGAAGGTATTGCAGAAGTTCACGGTGATATTCACAGCTAATAGAAGAAAATAGTAATTGCAGGCTTCTCCAGTAGAACAGAAGAACAGACACATTCTTTCACCTTTATGCTTAAAATTGCATGCATAAGATTAAGCAAATTTAGAAAATCAAAGTAACCACACAATTTAAATAACGGTTTAACATGAGCGAGTCAGCAAGCAAGCAAAATGACAGAAAAATTTCTAGTCCCAACATCTCTGTCGTGAATATACTATGATTTGTTTTCCAAGCTTAACTAGATATCCAATTGTAAGGTATCCCAGAAGTAAAGTTTTCTTGCTAAATTAAAAAAAGTGGATAGGCCAGTAGGAAAAGTTCAAAACAGGTGGCCAGCATATGGAAAAAATACTAACCAGATACTTGCAAAACTCTTAACCATATATGATATATGACAAAAATTATTCAAAATTGTTCAAAGGTACCCAAAACAATTACCTTATGTTGCACTTGGATTGATATATTTCAAATCCATAGATTTCAAATGTATAGTTATTGATCAGAAGAGTAACATCGTAAACTTCAAATCCATGTCTTACATGTTTATATAATAGTTCGTGTTATTTATGATGAAAATTCACCCAATAACTGTATCAGTTCAAACAAATTATACTTTGTGTTACAAATGTATAATATAAAGGCATGAATATGAAATTTGATATATTATTTCATTCTGAACTATAGAACTATACAGATCCTTCTGACAAAGTGCACCCACATATCAACCATCACTTTGTGTATTGAGCATGTTTTCTATTCATTTAAATACTGTTACTGAGCTAAAACAACACCTTGCTAAAATAAACAGATAACTTTTGTTTTTCATTAGTTCTTCTACCATACTGTGAAATTCTATTTACACTACTGAACAACTCTTTGGCAATTCATACGACGATACGAATGATTATGATCAGTTTCATCAAAATTAATTAACAAAATATAAAGATACTACCTCAACAAAATTTCCATCTTTAAGTTGCAGAGAGAAAAAAAAAAACCTCCGCTACGACTAAATAAACTCAATCGTAAACAAAAACTCGATCAACCGAAAAACAACAGATAAACAAAAGCATGATGATGAAATCGAGAGAAAGATTGATCACCGCTGATGAATCTTCATTCGAGAACAAGAGTGGAGGCGCAGAGAGAAGATTGCACGAACTGTACATTTTCACTTTTAAGCTCGGAGACGAACCGTAGAGAGGCGGGGAACACGAACGTGAACACGTTCATAATCTCCTCACATTTTTGGCTCCACGTTGGCAAACAATTACAGAGAACATTCGATATAACCAGAGTTGAAGCGAGCCGAATTTACATGATTGCCCTTATCTTTTCTCTGAATTTAATTTTAGCTTGTAGCAATGTATAATTCGGTGCTGCTATTTCTAATCTAATCATCCATTCTTTGGGGGAAATTTAGGAAAAAGGGAGCGATAGACAGATTAATTCGATAGAAGGGAGCGAGAGTTCTTTTACTTTTTTACCCTTGCACCCAATCACGTTTTAGTTGTTAAATTATCTAATAATCACCGATTACATTTTTAAAAATCCAATTAGTAACTTAAAA
Source organism: Dorcoceras hygrometricum (assembly GCA_001598015.1). Classification (NCBI taxonomy): domain Eukaryota; kingdom Viridiplantae; phylum Streptophyta; class Magnoliopsida; order Lamiales; family Gesneriaceae; genus Dorcoceras; species Dorcoceras hygrometricum. The sequence goes on along the minus strand of KV014976.1, from coordinate 3,283 downwards.
ACATCAACAAATTTAAAAAAGTAAAAAAATGACAAACGCTACACGACTTTTAAAAACGTAAGACCTCCTCCCTACCATCTCGAAGAAACAAACATAGCACAGCGCGCGTATTCTTCTTCGACGCATGAACGGCTCTTCAGTTTTCTTTCCCTTCACCCGACGAAACCTACCAAAAACAAAAAACATCATCGCCGATTGTCATTGTTTGAGTTGCAAAATGGTGAAACGCAAAGCAATCGAAGCAGTGGAGATGGAACTACAAGAACGAACTTTCGACAATAACCGCGTGGTACGTACCTCCTCGGCACTTAACCTGAATGATTTCGGCAATAAACGCAAAGTTTATGTTATTGTTATTGCTTTCTACATTTCATGTTTCGAGTTATGTTATTAAATGATTTGAGTGTTTGGGTCGCGATTAGTGAGTGTCCAGTATGTGCATGTTGGTGGTGAATCTGTGAACGAAAATGGGTCGCGAATAAGTAGACGGCGTGGGTCGCGAATAGGTAGACTGATGTGTGGGTCGCGAATAGGTAGACTGATGTGTGGGTCGCGAATAGGTAGACTGATGTGTGGGTCGCGAATAGGTAGACTGATGTGTGGGTCGCGAATAGGTAGACTGATGTGTGGGTCGCGAATAGGTAGACTGATGTGTGGGTCGCGAATAGGTAGACTGATGTGTGGGTCGCGATAATATGTATAGTAACGTGTGGGTCACGAATTTGTATATCGTTGTGGGTCGCGAATAATTTTGCTCTTCTTTCATTTTCTGGGAAAATTATGACAATACATTAAACATTTGGTCCATTTCGTTTGATCAAACTCCTGATATCAGTCTTAGCACTATGGCTCATGGTTGAAGGGGTATACAGATCCGTCGACCTGTAATCCTAGTCCTTCCTGGTTAAAAGGGCACACGGTTCGTCAGCCGCGCACTCACCCTTTCATTAGGGACCCTTTTCATTGTCATAACTTAAAAACATTTCGTAAAACAATGTTCTGCTTTGTTTTCTTTCTTTTTATTTGAGCTACTGGTTTTCGTTTGTCTAATGATGTTCTGGAACTATAACGAATTTCCTTGTAATGCTTGCGAAGATGAAAACTGAATAATTTAGCTAGTTGAATCTATCAGATAAATCGAAAGATTCATTACACTAATTTAGAATTTAAGGAAGAATCAAATTCTGAGATTTTCGTTATCTAATGAGGAAAACGAAGGATGAACAGTGACCAGCTGGGATGAATAGTACCAGTCACAAGACTAATACCAGCTGAATGAACAGTACTTAGAAATAAGTAAAGCAACTGCTGAAATAATGAAATGAAATACATCTGCTGGTGAACAGTACCAGTCGCAACGAATAGGAATCAGTCGCAAGACAAGAATCCAGTCGCGAGGTCTTTTAAATATTATAAATCGAAACGATGTCGTAGCGCATAACTCAGTTGCTACAACCAGTCGCTACTGCTGATTTATGTATCTGCTGATTTTACAAAACATCTGCTGAATTTGCGAAAGCAAAGCATCTGCTGAATTTACGAAAGCAAAGAAATGAACCTGTTGATTTCATACTTAAAATATTTTCGATAAGACAATATCAGCAGAGGTATAAAACCAGCTTTCCTATTGTAGATAACCATGAACTACGAAGGTTACCTTCCTCTAAAGACTTCGACATACTTTCTAAAACTTTTGGAAAGAATCGAATAAGCTACTTGTAAGCTACTTCGATGAATGAATCACTGGAAACTCAGGAATTCATTAGAATAACATCACCAAAACATTTCTAAATCATCCTTGAATCAAAAACTTACAGTAACTCAACTTTTTATAAAAACAGAGCATGAACTTTATGGTTTTTCTTTGAAGAACAGTCGAAACCATCTTCCTTTAAAACTCATACATAAACATAAAAACAGAATTGAATATATGCTTTCTATTGAGTGAGCAAGAAACAGAGTTTACTTGCCTGGTATCTTTAACACAAGAGCAGCAGAAAATTCAATATACTTTTTGCGCACCGCCTGTTTCCTCTAAAACACTTTGAAAGTATTTTGGTTCGGCTTCTCTGAGAGCGAGCACCGCTTAATATGATTTGATTTGAAAGTAATGATGCATGAAGAAGCTTAAGATCCTATTTATATGATTCACAATGACTAAGGAAAACAAACACGTTATATCAATATGCAAAACTCTTAAGAAAGCGTGCTCTGTTTTTCAAAACAAAAGATGTGCATGGAAACCGAGAATTTTAGTTAAAATAGAGAATCCATTTGGTTCGCAGAAGTTACTAAATATCTACGGTACTTGTATTCTAGCATTTGAATATCAATCCATAATAATATAAAGATTGATCATAACATAGACTGAAATATTCAAGAATTGAATTGAAATAGCAATGTAATCCCTCAATCTCGTAATTTTCTAATTGTGGACTTCTAAATGATCTGGTCGTTACATTCTATCTCCCTTAAAAGAATTTCGTCCCCGAAATTCACTTACTTGAAGAAATCTGGGTAATTTCTTTGCATATCAGCTTCTACTTCCCAGGTTGCTTCCCGTTCCGAGTGGTTTGTCCACTGAATCTTTATCATTGGAATGGTTCTGCTTCTTAACCTACGATTCTCCTTTGCTAAGATCTTTTCTGGAGTTTCTTCGTAAGTCAAATCTGGTTCCAATTGCACTGGTTCATGTCGGAGAACATGCGATGGGTTCGCAATGTATCTTCTAAGTGCTGATATATGGAACACGTTATGAACAGAGGACATTTGTGGAGGTAGTGCTAAACGATAAGCTAACGTTCCAACTCGCTCCAAGATTTGAAATGGTCCTACATATCTGGGACTTAATATTCCTTTCTTTCCAAATCTCAAAACACCTTTCATTGGTGAGATCTTGAGGAATACATGATCTCCCACCGCAAAGTTCACTTCTCTGCGATGAATATCTGCATAACTCTTCTGTCTACTTTGAGAAGTCTTCATTCTTTCACGTATTATCTTAATTGCTTCTGAAGTTTGTTCTATTATATCAGGTCCTATTTCATTTCTTTCACCTACATCATCCCAAATAATTGGTGATCGACATTTCCTGCCATACAAAGCTTCGTATGGTGCCATGCCTATCGATGCTTGATAACTGTTGTTGTAGGTGAACTCAATCAATGGTAGTTTAGATTCCCAGCTGTCTAGAAAAATCCAGAACACTAGCCCTTAACAAATCTTCCAGTATTTGAATTACTCTTTCTGATTGCCCATCGGTTTGAGGATGGAACGCTGTACT
>KV014975.1:1796-37384 GCA_001598015.1 Dorcoceras hygrometricum | reverse complement strand
AATCTACCGCCGCCTACCGTGAAGAGCCAGTCTCCCTGTGATTTTGGATGGAGCCAGGCGCCTGTCGCCAGCAAGGTAACACCCCGAGAAACACCCTATGAATGGTTTATAGTGCTGCCTTTATTGTATTGAACGTTTCCCGGTGCTAATTTTTAAACTTCCGCTGCGCCGGCGGGAGACGGGATCCGGATCCGCCACCGCTTTCCCAACAGCTCCCACACCTCATGAGTTGGGCAACAGCAGGTTGATCCATGTTGTGCATCTGGTGCCGTGTGTTGAGACAAGTGGGTAGCTCCCATATACTCACACACCCCGTGGCCACTGTTGTAATGTTGTTCAGTTGATTTGTTGCTGTTGTTGATCAGTTTCTTGAGATCCTTTTGGCTCCTTGTGTTCGGTTGTAGCCCTGTTTTCATGCATAGCACTTGCATTCTATCTGTTGCCATTTAACTGCCGTTTTTCAGTTGCTCTTCGTACTGGGGTTTGACCCCATGTCCCTCTGGGGCTGGTTTTGTTTGCCTGTGTATGTGTTTTCAGGTTATCATGGTTACTCTGCTGGTCGTGGAGTAGACTCAGCTGGAGGTGCCCCAGGAGGTGGTTAGAGTGTCCCAGTTAGCATATAGCATACATGTATAAGCACTGTTAGCCGGGGAGTGCCTTATGCTTTATTGTATTTCGGTTGCTTTCTTTAGTGCTTGTGTCTGTTGAATATTGTACTGTTGTACTTAATTATTTTAAGTACTGGGATATTTTGAGTATTACTGTATTTTAACTTATGTTTTATCAGTCAGGCCAAAAGCGAAAATTTTAGCCACTATTTTATTGCTTCTGTTATGTTTTTGCGTGGTTAAACTCTGTGTTTGCGCACGAGGCCTGACATATATATGTCTAGAAGAGGAAGGTAAGAGGAAGAAGAGATAGTATAGAAGAGGATGGTGAATCAGGTGGTATTAATCGTGTTCTAGCATGGTTCAGCTGTTGGAGCACTTGGTTGATCAGTCGAGTCAAGGATATGGCCAGTCAACAGATCGAATGTCTAGTCATGAGAATCCTCAAGAACATTTTAAACATAAACGTCCCAAGGAGTTTTCAGGTACCAGTGATCCACTTGTAGCTGAAAGCTGGATAAAGTCCAAAGGAAGTCATTTTTGGAATTTCTACAACTAGCTGATCAGGATAGAGCAAGATGTGCTCTCTGAGCTTAAGCGCGAGTTTCTAACTTGAAACTGTGAGAGATTATATGCGTAATTTTGAACGAGGAAGTTATTTTGCCCTCGAATAGGAAAAGATGCGGAGGAGAAGCTCCGTCACCTAGTTGATGGATCATGACCCACGTTGAAGCATGACGATAGGCTATCTGAATCAACATATTAGAGAGCATCAGTTAACAAAAACTTGCGAGCTGAGCAGGATTGGAAGGAGATTTACGAAGAACACAAACTTAAACATCAAGCCTTTCAACAGAAGGACCAGAGGCAAGCCAAGAGACCCAACAACAACCAGCAGAGGTCCCATAGGGACAACGACCTCTACGACCCCAACTGATCAACGCAGTTCCTTAGATTAATAACAGGACAGTTTGTCAAAGGAATCACACCGATCAGTGCCGTGCTGGCCAGCATGCGTGTTAAATGTGGTAATCCAGGCCACATCTCTAGTACTTGGCAGCAGTCAAAACAACTCATCACCAGTAGAGCCTACATGATTACAGCAGATCAGGATGAACCAGACACTACAGTAGTTACAGGTAAAATTGTGTCGCTAGTATGCCTACAATAGTTTTTTTTTTATTCTGGTGCAACCCATTCTTTTGAACCAGAAGATTTTGCTAAGAATTTACCCATCCAAACTGAAGTATTAGTGATAAAATATTGCGTTAACGTACCATTGGGAGAAAGCTTATTAGAAAATAGCATATTTCACAACATAGAGCTTAAACTACATGGGTATTTCATGTATGCATATTTGATAGTATTAACCATGCTTGAGTTGATTTAATTTTGGGAATAGATAACGAAGTACGGAGTAGTTATAGATTTTAAGCAAAAAACCACAGAGGTTAAGCCATCTAGCGGAAACTCAATTTTGATTCGATCTGATAGACTCGATATAACCCCTAAGCTGATATCAGCTCTGAAATTCCAGAGCTATCTAGGAAGGGATATAAAGGATTTTTTGTTAGTGCGTTATCAGCAGGATAAGATGAGAAACCTAAGTTGTTAGACGTCAAAGTAGTGAACGAATTTCCTGGCGTGTTCTCAGAAGACATATCTAGTTTGCTACAAGATCGAAAGCTGAAGCTTGCGATTGATGTAGTATCTAGAGAACCTCCTATATCAGCCGTCGTACAGACTTGCACCTAGAGAAACAAAAGAGTTAAAGGATCAAATTCAAGATCTACTAGACCAAGGTTTCATTCGTTCTATCACTTCACCATGGGAGCCCCAGTGCTGTTCGTCAGGAAGAAAGACGGTAGTATGAATTTATGCAATCGAAGATAGAGAGTTGATAAGTAACCATCAAGAATAAGTACCCTCTTCCTATAAATTCAATCGAAGATAGAGATTGATAAGTAACCATCAAGAATAAGTACCCTCTTCCTAAGATCAAAGATCTATTCAACCAATTTCAAGGTGCAGCTGTATTTTTTAGATAGATCTCCGATCTGGATATCACCAGCTGAAAATTTAAGAAGCAAACATCTTCAAGACAGCTTTCAGAACGCGTTATGGACCCTAGCAGCTGTATTTTTTAGATAGATCTCCGATCTGGATATCACCAGCTGAAAATTTAAGAAGAAAACATCTTCAAGACAGCTTTCAGAACGTGTTATGGACCCTAGAGTGTCAATCCAGTTTTGATAAATTAAAGCAAATGTTGATAGAAGTTCCTGTTTCAACACTGTCATCTGGAAGAGGGAGTTACGCAGGAGTGTGCTGTGAAGTTAGTTGTGTGTACCATCTATTCTACGTTAAAAGATCATACTAGAGAAGTTCAATCCAGAAACGAACATCTCTCAGGCTTCGCATATACCACGCTACGTGCCGATACAGCTCACACCCGATTTGAGTTACGAAGAAGAGCCAGTACAGATTCTACTTAGAGAAGATAGAAATCTGATGAATCGACGTATTCCTATAGTCAATATTCAGTGATAAATCCATTCAGAAAAGGAAGCACATTGGGAAGCTGAGACAGATATGCTTAGTCGCTACCCTGAGCTGTTTATGTAAGCAAATTTCGAGGAAGAATTTTTTATAAGGGGGTAGAGTTGTAACTCCCAGAAATCCGTAAATCCACAATTACAAATCTTAATATTTTAAGGGTTTAATTTAATAATTTCAGTACCCTTCTTTAGCTTCAATTCAGTGATTCAGCTTTCGTCTAAGCTGAATTTCAGATTAGACCAGGGATCGATTCGCGGAAGTGGCTGGTCGAGTACTAACTAGCACGGTTCGAGATTTAAAAATGTTTTAAAATATTTTATTAAAAATAAAAATAAAAATATATTTTCGAAAGAATGATTATGGTTGGTGTAGGGGATAATTATAACGAATTCGGTTGTCCCACAACCCATGCCCTGCGTAAATTTTAAACCTACTACATTGTTTTCATTATTGGAGCTCTTTTAAGGTTGTGGAGGGATCCTCTAAACGACAAACCAACCAAAGAGTTTCTTTAAAGTTTTCTCAAGCTTTTAGATCGTGCTTAGGGAGATTCAAAGCCGAAGCTATTCTGTGCAAACTGTCTTTCAAATTTGGGGCAAGTAAACTCTGTTTCTTGCTGCACTTTGAAAGAATATATTGATTCATTTCTTGCATGTTTATGTGATTTTTAAAGGTTTGAAAAATGTTTTTCAGTTTTTCAAACACAGAGATGATTTTTGATTAATTATTTGTTTGCTAAAGTATGATTTTTTAGAGAGGTTAATGGGAGAACGTTTCACGAAAGTTTGAGTTAGCTTTCGTTCGAATTCATGGGATTTATGAAAGAAATTTCAAAATAGAGTTCTCTGTGTGTTTCCAGAGAACAAGGTGTGCTGGATGGTTAGGGATGGGTTTCTGAGCTGATAGGTAGAGCTGGTCTAGTTAGAGCGCTGTTCTGGTCGGATAAACTTAGCCAATTTGTTCTAACTTTGCCAAAATGTTTTCAGTACTCGTGCTGGATATTAAAGGATGAGGTTCTGAGCTGATAGGCAAAGCAGGTCTGGTTAGAAATCTGTTATGATCTGATAAGCTTAGCTAATATGTTCGAACTTCTCCAAGTTATTTTCAGTACCCTTTTTATATTCTAATCTAATACTATTCGTTCGATGATTTCAGTTCATAAATTGTTTTCCGAACTATTCCAGTTTAAGTCATTTAATTCTAGAATTTCAGGAAAGTACTGCAAGTAGCTTACAAGCAGCTTCCGAGTTTTGGTCCTGGATATTTCCTTAGATTTTCATTTGATTAAGAATAAGGAAGTCTTCTAAGCTGTTAGTAATTATTGATCTAAGTTCATGATCCATTTATTATTACTAAGTAGATTTGATGTTGCGATCTGTTTAATTCTCCTAAGCTGTTTTATGCTCAAGATCTGATTTCCCATCCAAAACTGTTTTGAAACCTTTCACTGTCCAAGCTGAGTTGACTTTTTTTGACCATCGTAATCTCGTCTGCTCATTTAAGTTGTGTTGACTCCTAATCTGAGTTGACCAAACATTCAAGATATGATTTTCTATTCTGAGCGGGTCTAAGATCATGATCTGTTTCTACTCCGAGATAAACTGATTCACCTTAGGTCCACTCTGGAATGATACTATAATATCAAGTTTATTTCTTCATTCCATTAGCTTTGATTCGAAGGTATAACTCTAATATGTTTGACGTTATACCCAATTTCAAGAAATACTTCATCAGCTTAGAGCTCTGCTATCTGTTCTTCATTTCTATAGCCTGAGCTGATTTCAGTATTCTTCTTTGATTGAAATCCGATGTACTCCCGGTAGCTTTCAAAAGAGAAACCATATATGTAAGCTATCTTATTCAGATCGCAGAAAAGCAGTTTAAAGCAAGTTTTACAGAAAACCAATTTAAAGAAAGTTTCAGCAGAGAAATGTTTTAAATGATATATGGCGTGGAGATGAAGGAGGAATTACAGAATTTTCCCTGTCATATATCATAAAGTTTTAAAAGAAGTAGAATTCGAAAGTTAAAAGTGATTTATGGCAAAGATACGGTCAGCATAGAGAGGGTGAGGATGCTGGCTGACGAACCGGTTTGCCTCTCCATAGAAAGGACAAGGATTATGAGTTGACGAACTTATACCCCTTCAAATAGTATGGGACTTTTTCCCCAGAGCCTGTTTACAGATGAACTTGTGCAAGCGACGGACCTAAGAAGAGCTTCTGCGCCATAACTCAACAGAAAATAAGAACAGGGTTGTTTACAACCGCAGAATTGATAAAAGTTTATGCTAAAACTTACTTCCTTTAATACCAGTTAATGCTTTAATGTTTTTAAGTATGTTAAAGCATGTTCAGTTTATGCTTTCTCAGTTTTCAGTGTACCAGTTTACAGTTTCATCAGCTTACAAGTTGTTCAGCTTTCGCGTTCCATCAGCTTACGAGCTTTCACTTTACAGTAAAAGCTATGTTTATGCATGTGCTTCCTGCTTTTGTTATCTTCAAATTTGCTTGCTGAGTCTCTAGACTCACTAGTTTTCCTACGTGCAGGTAGGGTTGGTTCGATACGGTATACTGGTTTTTCCAAAGTATACCGTATATCGTACCGAAAAATGCGGTATTAAAAAAATCATACCGATACCATACCGATTTTTCTGTATACCGAGAAAAAAAACTGATACTGATACCGTACGGATTATCGAAAAACCGGTACGATATTGAAAAAATACTTAATTTGCCGAAATCATAACAAACACAATTTATTTAATTGAAAAAATTTGAACCCCACGAATCACAATTTTTTTTCTTCAACTCTTTTTCACTGACAACAATATCAAGATGCTTTATGGAGCTTCTGTCTACTTGGAAGTTTGTTTCTCTCATTCAACTCCAGCTGCTCCTCATCGTCTTCCTCCTCCGAAGAAGGAAGATCAATGTCATCAGTGTAGTGCTTTACGGGACAAGTGAAAACACACTAGATGGTCACACTAAAAGGGAAAAAATATTCATAAGGCGATTACAACCCTAAAGGACCCACAAAAACTTGATCGGAATTTATCTTATGTCAGCTATCCAACAGCAAGAAAACAGGCCCCATTGATCACCTATACAAAGATTTTAATCAAGAACTTTATCCTGCAGTTCACACAACGGTCCAAATACATGTAAAGACGCACACAGTCACTCGTTCCAAGCATAAACCAAATACCAACAATTAAGAGATTATATAGTCACCTTGTCAAATTAGCTCTGTACGAAAATAAACCAAGCTCACTAAGAGGAAAAATGAAAGAAAGCACGCAAAATTCATAATTTGCTGATAATCCACACTCATATGCACATTTCACACTAACCATAGCAACCGATTTTAACTAACAATGACAAACAGCAAATCGCACATCTCTGGTCAAATCAGAATCCTTTAAAAGCCATTGAATTTCATAAAACTTAACAGCCTTCGCTCAGATTCAAATCACGTAAGTTCAACAACCCACAACCCAAAAGGTCAAGGAATCAAAGAATCGGTACTATCATATAGTATTTACCTTCATTTACCATCTCAAAAACCTGCAAAACTTAAAAACTAAACTCGGTTATAAACACCAGAGTTGCAGAAAACATAAAGATAGTCTTTGTTTCTTACTTTCCAAGTCAGACCAAAGTGGAGGCAGAAAATGAAGTTTTGACACGATCTTGAGTTGCATTTGCAGCTGTAAATAGTATTACAGATCATGTTAGATTAACAAAAATTATATACATTTAAACTTAGATAAAAAAAACTCTTACTTTTTTCGATTTCTTCAATTTCTTTATATAATTCAAGGTCATCATCTGTTGGATCTTTCCAAAGCTAAAGTCTTCAGCTCTTAGCCAATCACTGGTGCACACCAATGCCTCTACCATTTTAGGACTCAAACAGCTCCTAAAAGGATCCACGACTCTTTTCTCAAGCTAAAATCAGCCTCGTTACCGACGGTTGAACTTGGAATTGCAAAAATATCACTTCAGCTCTTAGCCAATCACTGGTGCACACCAATGCCTCTACCATTTTAGGACTCAAACAGCTCCTAAAAGGATCCACGACTCTTTTTCTCAAGCTAAAATCAGCCTCGTTACCGACGGTTGAACTTGGAATTGCAAAAATATCATTTGTAATTATTGAAATAATTGGATACCTATTTTCGTTTCCTTTCCACCATTCCAAAAGATTTAAATATTGATTAGATCGCTTTTCAATCTCGTCGGCTAGATATTTATCTACTTCATTGGATATTTCTAGAAGCTGCTCTTCCTCATTTTGTGCATCCACATCATCAAAAAACTCATCACAAAGACCACCACCAGCGCTACTCATACCACCGCCTCCACCATCACGTTTTAATTGCATACTTTGGCTCTCAATATTCAACATATCATTTAATCCCTTGTACTCGATTCACAAATTTACCAACTCTAGTTTCACCTTATTAACAAATCTTGGATCCTTGTAGCAGTACCTCCAAATATTTTTATGCTGACTTTTATCATCTGAAGTTTATTCCTTGGGTCCAAAACATTGGCAATAAATATCGATGGGTTCATATTATCCCAATTCCCCCAATACTTATCAAACTTTAACTTCATCGCATGTACTACCTTCTTAAGAGTTGGATCTGAATCATCAAGTCTCTTTCTCTCAATCTCAAGTTGTAATGCAATCAATGATTGTTAAATCAATTGGGAGGTAGGATTTTTTGATGCACTAAGCTCCAAAATCGCATCATAAAACTTTTTCAGAAAGTGTACAAAAGCCTTTGCGTTCTCCCAATCATCAGCAACCGGAGGCCCCAACCTTTTTTTACCCTTTTCATCTTCTTCATGAAAATAATTTATAAAAGGAAACCATTCTTCCGCCATCCTTTCGAACACTCTTCTGAACTTTAATGCAACTTCAAGCATTTTGTAAGTTGCATTCCACCTTGTTTTGACATACATTGGAACTGTTGACGTAATTGAGAACTTGGCTAGTACAGCGAACTCCCTAAACTTATTCAACCTTGATGGGAAGAATGGATAAAAATAACAGAATTTCTTATAGCTTTAATTGAAGAATCAAGCTCTTTCAGCTCATCCTTCACAATTAAGTTGAGTATATGACACACACACCTCATGTGCAAGTATTTTCCTTCAAACAACAATGAATTTTCCACTTTTCATTCTTCTTTTCAAGTAATCAATTGCTGCAATATTAGAATAAGCATTGTCGACTACAACTGAAAAGACTGTTTCTATCCCCCACTCTCTCAAACAAACCTCAACCATCTTACCAATTCTTCCCCGCTGTGACTAGTGATTTTCGTGAAGTTAATTATTCTTTTATGCAGTTTCCAATCACCATCTAAAAAGTGAGTACCACCATATAGTTTATTTTTGGATGGACGTCCAGGTATCAGTTGTGATACTTACCCTTTGTTCACCAATCACACTTCGTATCTTCGCTTTCTCCACCAAGAATAGATCATAAACCAAACCTGCAATTTTTTTTCGATCTGGAATTCTGAATCTAGGCTGTAATTCGTGCAATAAGGCTACAAATCCATTGCCTTAGACAGCCCTAAAAGACACCTCGTCGATAACCACATACCTTGTCAACTTCAATTCACATATTTTCTGGCTGAAAATATGAGGAACCAAGGCATTTTCTTGCCCCATAGTTTCATTCGTTAATACAGGTTGACTTTCATTTTCATTACTCCCACCGTAGAGCGGACTTGACTTACACCTCTTTACTAAGTGATTTTTTAATCCACTGGTACATCCATGAACCGTTGGGATCTCAACTTTGCAATATTTGCATATCCCTATTTGTTGTATGCTCTCATCACTCAACTTTCTTTGTCCCTTTTTCACAATGCTGCCAAAATATACTTCTGGGTTGTTTAGGAGCTGCAAAATGCTTTCTTTTTTGTTGTCTAGACGTAGACTCTTGTGTTTCAGATTCTGCTGCATTCGATGTTTGTGATAGCATATTAGACTCCATCCTAAAAGAAAACTATTTATTAGATAGAATATTTAAAGTCAAACAAGTGAAGATATGGCGATATGAAGCAAAAGAAAATCAGATTTAAAAGTAAACATTTGTTGGGCATTGCAGTAGACTGTGTGCCAAGGCAGTAATGTTCAAAGAAATCTAAGAAAAAAAGCCCAGTGAGAGTTAACTCTTTTGCTACTGTATTAAATTACAGCACAGACAAATATATTATTTTACGATTCTCTATATTCCCAGTTTCAGAAATCTTCAATAACTCAGTCTGAAAGTGTTATCAAGTTCTCTATTTTATTTTTTCATTCGCTGTGATTAAATATGTATAAAAAAATAATCACGAAATTTACTGTAAAGTCGCGAATCAGTATACTCGAGTTTTTTAAATAATGCAATAATTTTTTCTCATCAGATTATAATGCAACAAATTTCTCTATTTAAATGGGACAAAACAACCATAAAAAGTTGATGAAGGGATTGAAAGAGTTTCATGTTGGCCCATTGCTTTTCGTAAATAATGGTCCAATAGCAATTTGAAGAACAAATGTTTAGAAATTAATGTATTCTCTAAAGGAATTCCCTCTTGCTAGAGTTGGTTAGAATGAGTCACAGTATATGTAGAAACATTACAGCATCCTCCCAAATGGAAGACGAGAACATTATAGATATTAACTATCATATTAGTATATGTTAAGATCAATACTCAAGTGTTTAGCACTAAACAAAATAATATACTTGTTAGTAAGATCGAATTTTATATACTTATAAAATGTAAAAAAGAGAACAAGAAGCCATAATTGAATAATCTTCTCGATATCTCCATCACAAGTTCATATCATTCTCTCACACACACTGCGCATTAATAAATCCATTACAGACTACCAACAAATACATATATACACACTCCAATAAAAGACTGCAGACACGTACAGATAGGTAGGAAGAAGATTGGCTGAGGCATCCATGGGGACTATTAATGGACCAAGCCCCACACCCACAAACTATTAAGTCCGAGATATTTCACAGCTTCTATGGAAAAAAAACAGAACCAGAAAGATGTAAACAGAGCAAAGAGAAAACAGAACAAGAAATCCTTATGAGAGAAAGTGGTGGCTCTCTTCGTTGTCTTGTTGTTGTAGGGTTTGAATTGGAACAGATATGAAGAAGAATATTTACGGGAGGAAGAAACAATCTAGGGTTTGAATTGAAATAGAGATGAAAATGAGATGTTCGTAGTCTTGTTGTTCACCTACAACATGGCTATAGCACGATTATGTACAACAGTACAACATGGATACATGGGTCGGACATCGCTAGACATGGGCCATCTTATTTAATCCGCTCATGTTGGACCCAATTTAAAATATCCTCCGAAAATACCGTAAAATTCGGTATATACCGAAAATACCGAATTTTATAAATTCGATACCGATTTCATTACCGAAATTATCGGTACGACATCATACCGTATCAAAAATTTCGGTTTACCGAATTTTGCGGTATTTTCAGTAAATTTTGGTTCGGTAAGGACGGTATACCGATTTTTTTGGTATTTTTCCCACCCCTACGTGCAGGTGATGAGATCTAGCCAGAGCTTGTTGGTGCGAGCTGGATCATATCAGGGGTGCTTATCGTGGACATACGTTTCCGAGATGTTTCAGTTCACCTACTTTTGTTCAGTTTAGGCTTGAGATAATTCATTTTGTAATGAATCGGTTTCAGTTATTTCATATTTATATACAGTTGTAAATTGAATGAAATCATTTTGCAAGGTCTTATCCGGTTTCTACTTCATTCTTAAGCTTTGAGTTTTTTTCCAGTTCGTCATCTAAAATGTTGTTGACACAGTTTTTGAACGATTTCTTATTACCTCGAAGCTTATTCCATGTAATCCGGATAAATTGTTCCCTTTTATATACATATGTATTTGCACATCTATATACGTATGTATATTAGCCGATCTGTTTTAGTGCACGATCTGAAATTTTTACGAAGTTGCAATTGCGTCCAGAATCAGTTATTGTATTTCAGTTTGCACCTTCATAGTTCATTTGTTTAAAATTTTCGATCGGGCCATCACAGAGCATATGAGAGCTATTTTGAGTACCCCAGCTGATCTGTGTGTGCGATAATTGAGCAGTACATGAGAGCTGATCTGTGCACGAGATCTGTCTGCTAGCGTGTTCTGTTGCAAGCGTGATCTATCTGTGGGGGTGAGCTGTCGGATGCGAGAGCTGAATTGTGTGTATGTGCTGAACTGCATCTGTAAGCTGGATACATTGTAGATGCCTGAGCTGATTTGGAAGCACTGTAACCCAGATCTAAAGAACTTAAGTTACACGTTTCTTCTGTGTTAGTCATTTTTTAGGCCACGAGTCATACTTATCTTCTGATTAGTCATTTTTGAGGTCACAAGTCATCCTTATCTTCTGAGAACTTTCAACCCCAATATTTTCGAGAAACCCTCATTGTCACTAGTCATCCTATAGAGGCCTAACTGAGAGGCTGAACTGAGAAACCGAAGAGAAGCTTTGGGAGATTTTATTCTCGATTTCCAGCAAAATTTGGAGCACCCTAAGGATCAATATTAGAGGTAAAACCGATGTCTTTCAAGACAAGATATAATACTCAAGATAGATACAATTCTCGAGTTTCCCTTAAATCACATACTTGCTTGTCTTCTTGTTCTTGTTTGTTGAACGTGAATATGTGTTTCTTGTTTTACTATTTGTCAGGCCCGGTGAGCTAATCATAGATTAATTACACAAATTAATCTTAATTACACGGAAGCATTCAAAATATGGGATAAAAATTTTAGTTTTTGGCCTGATCCAAAATATCATTCAAACTAAGTTCATAATCAGAATAAGGATTTAAACACATAAATCCAACAACATGCAATCAGTAACAAATACAGATCCCCTCCAATACTCAATATATCAATACATATAACTGGGACTCAGAATGGGGGTCTACCAGCTGACGCTCCACTCTGTCCAGCTGGATTACCTGAAGAACCTGCAAAGGCCAATCACAGACCCAAGCAGCCCAAAAACAGGGAAAATAAACGAGGTCAAACCTCAGTACGAAGAGCACTCATAAAACAACAGTTCATAAACATGCAATATTTCATGGTATGAGATGCATGAGGTTATCAAATAATATCGGTCATCAAGGACACAACTCAGCTGGCAATCAAATCTCAATTGAGCCTCAAACACCACGCACAGCCAATCAGTCGGTGGAAATCATCGATCCGTGATCTTCAGGTCCGTCGACCATCACAGCTCAGTGGTCTTCAGGCACGACAACTCAGCCGGCCACCACCTCGATGATAGCATTAAACCTTTCAAGCACGACAACTCAACCGGCCGATCACAACGATAGCTTGACTCGGGTCATCAATCAAATATCAGGCTCAATATGTATGCATGAATTCCAGTCAATATCAGATCACATATACATAATTCATACGTAACATAGAACAGATAATTCACATAACATCCAGGTCAAATCTATTCACGTAATCACTCGTTCACAACATTCAGATCACACTGGAAATATCTCATGCTTATGCCAAAGCTGTTTAAATAAGCTCCAATTCGTACCTCAAATCTCAGCTTCTACCTCGACAGATATTACATGAACAAGAGCTCAGCACCAACAGCCCACTAAATCCCTCTGCCTCACCAGCTCACGGCGAAACACAACAGGAACTGCTCGAAAGCTCAAATCCAAAGCTGCTCAAGAACGAAAGAACCACTGGTCAAGAATCGTGAAGATATTGAACTTTGCAACTACTTCGTGCTCCCACAACTCATCGATCTAAAGCTCCAAACTGGTATCAATAGAAAGCCCTAAGGAAGACGAGCTCAGCGCCACCAATCTTGCTCCAAACGGCGGCGTAAATCGACGGAAATCGACGGAGAAAGGTTCAAACGAAACGAAGCTCCCGGGAAGAAGATAAGAAATATCGAGGTTGAAAAATGACTAAGTGTTGCTCGACAGTTATATTTAAGTCTCTCAGTGAAAGCTATAGTGAAAGTCAATCATCAAAAAATTCAGATCTTAGCGCTATTCAGATCTTGGCGCTAACTCAGATCTGCCTTCACCACGCTATACTAGCGCACAACATCAAACGACGTCGTGTTACCGCAAAAAGACGTAGCAGAGGGGTCCCGCTTAAAACAACAGATCTCACTTCAAATACCCGCTCGCTCATCCAGATTTGATCAAATCTGAAATCATCGAATTGTACCGGTCTACCCCAAACTCACGAACTGGACCGGTCCACACAGTACCGTTGACCAACACTTGACTTCCCAAAAATACACGCACATTGCTCACTCTCTCTGAACAGATTTCGCTACTCAAATCTGACTATCACCAAACGACACCGTAACACTTATACTCGAAACGACATCACTTCAATTCCCTCTTAAGGCAAATTGCTCAAACACACGAGGGACAGATCTGGACACCCGGATCTTACTCAAATCTGAGAATAAAGAACCGATCTACTCAATCCGCTAACCAAACCGATTCTTCCAGCGCTTCTAATACACTCGCGCGAGGTATTCTCCAAATCTGATATCTTCTTGAACCAAACTCAACGTAATATCAAATCAAATTATTCCCGAATCCACTAGCGCAAATCCGATCTATTCCAACCCACCCTATAGAGACCAACAACTCACATCGGATCTGCTCTAAACCAAATCTGAATATCACCAACAGATTAACCAATTCTCTCAAATCTGAAAACCCGATAACTAACGTCTCCATTGGTAATCCTCATCCAGATCTGATTAACCGATTAACCACCGATTAACAATTTCTAATCCTTACATTCTCCCCAACTAGAAAATGATTTGTCCTCGAAATCAACTCTCAATCAACAGATCAGAACCAAGAAAACACCCGAAAATCACCAAACTACAGCTCAAAACCAACCAGCATATCTCAATGCTAATTCAAGTCACAAATCAAGATGCAAGGCAACTCAAATCAAACAAACAACAAGCTAGAATATTACCTGGAATGATACTGTCAAAACTCAAACATATGAGGCCACTCCTGTCTCATCTTTTCTTCAACTTCCTAGGTAGCTTCCTCTCTACCATGTTTGTTCCATTGGATCATCACCAACGGTATACTCTTGTTCCTCAGTTGTTTCTCCTCCCTATCCAGAATATGCACTGGATATTAAACATAACACAGGGTCTGATCCAGCTCCACTTCATCAGTTCTCAGCACATGGGATGGATCTGGCTCATATTTACTCAACATAGATACATGAAACACATCATGCATTACCTGGAATGATACTGTCAAAACTCAAACAGATCGAGGCCACTCCTGTGTCATCTTTCTTCAACTTCCTAGGTAGCTTCCTCTCTACCATGTTGTTCCATTGGATCATCACCAACGGTATACTCTTGTTCCTCAGCTGTTTCTCCTCCCTATCCAGAATCTGCACTGGATATTCAACATAACACAGGGTCTGATCCAGCTCCACTTCATCAGTTCACAGCACATGGGATGGATCTGGCTCATATTTACTCAACATAGATACATGAAACACATCATGCATCGTTTCTAACTCATCAGGCAGCTGCAATCTATATACCAAAGATCCAATCCTCTCAACAATCTCGAAGGGACCAACGAACCTAGGAGCCAATTTACCCCTAAATCTGAATCTCATCATCTCTTGAAAGGAGAAAATTTCAGAAACACTTGATCGCCAACCTCAACTCTAAAGGTCTGCGTCTCTTGTTAGCATAACTCGCATGACGATTTTGTGCAGCTTTCATTCTACTCCGAATTAACTCAATCTGGTCTTTCATATACTGCACAAATTCAGGAGTAGATAGTTGTTTCTCACCAACTTCTTCTCAGAAAATTGGTGATCTGCATTTACGACCATACAACGCCTCAAATGGGGCCGTCCCGATAGTCACTTGGTAGCTATTGTTATACGAAAATTCGACCAAGGACAAAAAATCCTGCCAGCTACCACTGAAATCCATCACTATTGCTCGTAGCATATCCTCTAAAATCTGTATGGTCCTCTCAGATTGGCCATATGTCTGAGGGTGATAAGTTATACTCATAGCCAATCTCGAACCCATAGCTGCTTGCAAACTCTTCTAGAATCGAGAAGTATATCGTGGATCTCTATCAGACACTATCAAAATCGGCACTCCATGCAATCTAACTACATAGTCGATATATAATCTAGCCATCTTCTTCATCGAACACCTCACATCATAGGGAATGAAATGGGCTGACTTCGAAAGTCTATCAATCACCACCCAAATCGCATCACATCCCCTATTCGATCGAGGCAAGTGAGTCACAAAATCCATGGCGATGCGCTCCCAATTCCATTGAGGCACTTCTAAACTCTCAGCAATCCACCAGGTCTCATTCTCTCGCTTGACCTGTTGGCAATTCAAACATAGAGCTACGAATCCAGAGATGTCATTCCTCATACCTTCCACTTGTAGTGAGACTTCAAGGCATGATACATCTTCTTCTCGCTCGGATGCACACTGTAATGACTACAATGGGCTTCGTTCAAGATGGTTTCCTTCAGATCAATCAAATTCGGAACAACCAATCTTCCACGGAATCTCAAGCATCCATCAGAAGCAACGGTAAAATCTTCCGACTGACCATTCTGGGCCTTAATCTTCAACTCATGAATATACGAGTCATTTCTCTATGCTGCTCTAATGTCTGCAACAATATGTGGTTCAACCTGAAGAGAAGAAACCACGAAGTACTGACCATCTGGCTGAAAATGCAATCCAGAAGTTCGCAAATCCTCATGGACTTTGGATATACTCATCGATGTCAACATCGCAGGCTGGGCTTTCCTACTCAACCCATCGGCCACTAAGTTGCTGATACTGAATCTCACAGTCAAAATCTTTGAGCAAATCCATCCAAAGACGTTGCCTCATGTTCAGATCCGACAGTGTGAAGATATACTTCAAACTCTTGTGGTCGGAATACACCACAAATTGCTCACCATTCAGATAGTGGCGCTAAATCTTCAGCGCAAAAACAATGGCGGCCAATTTTAAATCATGAACGGGATATCTCGTCTCATGGGGCTTCAACTATCGAGACGCATAAGCTATCACTCGCACGTTCTGCATCAATACACAGCCCAAACCACTCAGAGAAGTATCAGAGCACACTACGAAACCTCCAAAACCCAAAGGCAAAGCCAACACAGGAGAAGTAGTCAACTTCTCCTTGAGCAACTGGAAACTCGACTCACACTCGTCCGTCCAAACAAATTTCCTATCCTTCTGGGTCAACTGAGTCAGACCTGGTATCGAAGAAAATCTCTCACTGAAACGTCTGTAATAGCCAGCCAAACCCAAGAAACTACGGATCTCAGAAACATTCCTAGGTCGCTCCTAGGTAAGAACTGCTTTGACCTTACTAGGATCCACCGAAATACCTTCTGCAGATATGACATGACACGAAAATATTACTCTATCCAGCCAGAATTCACACTTGCTGAACTTCGCATAAAGTTATGAGTCTCTCAGTTTCTGCAACACCAGTCTCAAGTGCTCCTATGCTCTCTATAGCTCCTCGAGTATACAAGAATATCATCTATATAGACAATCACGAAGCGATCGATATACTCAGTAAAGACGCAATTCATCAAATAAATGAAGACAACAGGAGCATTCATCAATCCAAAAGGCATCACCAGGAATTCATAATGCCCGTATGTAGTCCTGAAAGCCGTCTTTGCCACATCAGCATCTCTAATCCGCAATTGATGATAACCAGATCGCAGATCAATCTTAGAGTATACTGTCGATCCCTGCAGTTTGTCAAACAGATCATCGATTCTCGGCAACGGATACTTGCTCTTCACTTTTTCTTTATTCAGCTGCCGAAATCCACACACATCCTCATAGATCCATCCTTCTTCTTCACAAAAAGAATCGGAGCTCCCCAAGGCGACATACTCGGTCTGATGAAGCCTTTCTCCAAAAGATAACGCAACTGATCCTTAAGTTCCTTCAGCTCAGCTGGCGCCAATCGATACGGAGCTCTAGAAATCGGGGCCGTCCCTGGAACCAACTCTATGCTGAAATCAATCTCTCGTCTCGGGGGAAATCCTGGAATCTCATCCGGAAAAACATCTGGGAACTCTCGAGCAATAGGGACATCACTCAACCCTATCCTCGATTCTCGGGAAATATCAAGAGCATATGGCAGACACTAGTGGGATCTTCGATCGCGAATGAACACCCTAGAAATCCCACTTCTCCCCAACTTGAGGCCTAAACCTCACTATACCATGGAAAATCTACAGTCTTTTTATAAGCAGACAATACATCCATGACCAAGATACAATCAAAATCTCTAATCTCCAAGGCAATCAGGTTAGTCACCAACACATGCTCATCAAATCTAATCACACAATCTACAACCACCTCACGGGACCTCAACACATACCAGCAGGAGTAGATACAGACACAACAACACACAGTGGGATAACACTCAACCCACATTCATGCACAAACAAATCAGATATGAAGGAGTGTGATGCTCATGTATCAAATAAAACTCGTGCAGGAAAATCAAATATAAACACAAGTATCTGCAATAACTCCTCCAGGCATATCCTCCGCCTGCTCTCTCGTCAAGGCGTTCACCTGCGCTTGTTGCGGTCCCAAACTGAGGTCTAGTAGGTCCTTCAAACCTAGACAATTCACGGGGTTGGAATCCAGATCGTTGGGACTGAGCAAAAGGTTGCGGTCTCTGCGAAGAACCACCAGCTGAACCTTGCTGAGACTGATTCTAAGATTGCGCTACCCTCGGACACACCCTAGCGAAATGTCCAGGCTGCCCACAATTATGGCAAAGACCATGAACTCCAGGGCACTGTGTAGTCATATGGCGACCTCCGCACTGACCACACATCACTCCTCCAGAGCCACTACTACCAGAACTCAAGGAACCAGAAGAACTCAAATTCGACCGTCTCTTGAACTGCTTCCCACGAGGCTTAAACCTCTGGCGATTCGACTGATGTGAAGTCTGAGGAGGTGGAAACGAAGGCATCACTTCCAGCACAGGCTGAAAAGTGCGTCCAGCTATCGGCTGAACCTGAGTCTGTGTCTCCAACAGACTCTCCTCAATATCCACTGCCCTGTCCACAGCCTCAGCATAAGTCGCAGGAGAACCATCTAACATCATACGAAACAATTCGGGCCTCAAACCTCTCAGAAACTTGTTCCTCTTCGTCCTCTCCTGGTTAGCAACATGGGGAACATACGACAAAAGCGAAGAGAATTGTCTGGCATACTCGGTCACCCTCAAGTTCCCTTGCTTCAGATTATCAAACTCCCTCTCTCGGTTGTTGTAGTAGGACTCAGTGGTATACTCCTGTCGAAAAGATGCACAGAAGCTCTCCCAAGAAAACAAAGTCCCACTCTCTCTCATGACTCAGGAAGTACCCTTACACCAGCGTTGCGCATTCTTCCTCAATTGCAAAACCGCTAGCTTCAGTTTTCTCTCTTGAGAGTACTCCACTGAATCAAACAATTCCTCCATATGCTCTAACCATCCTTCAGCCATCAAACCACCCTCGGCGCCAGTGAACGTCGGGGGATTCATCCTCTGGAACCTAGCCAACACTAGCTCCATCTCGCGGATCTGTCTAGTCACATCCTCTACCTCAGTCTTCCTAGCACGACGATGCAAAGGTATACTCTGCTGCTCAACATCCTCATCACTCCCGGGAGCCCTAGACTCCTCACCAGTCTGCCTAGAAATTCTACTCCTACCTCTCCTCGGCGGCATCTACCAAAACTCAGAGGTAAGAACAACCAGCAGATAAATCACATAGGCAAACATCAAAATCACAGAGTCAATAAAAATCAAAAGCTCAAACTCTATGCTTAGACTCGAGTGTGATGAAAAAGAATCGAGTTTATCCCAGTTTAAGCTCTGGTACCAAAAATGTCAGGACCGGTGTGCTAATCATAGATTAATTACACAAATTAATCTTAATAACACTGAAGCATTCAAAATATGGGCTAAAAATTTTCGTTTTGGGCCTGATCCAAAATATCATTCAAAGTAAGTTCATAATCAAAATAAGGATTTAAACACATAAATCCAACAACAGGCAATCAGCAACAAATACAGATCCCTCCAATACTAAAGGCACGGGACATCTCCTGGCTCAATATATCAATACATATAACTGGGACTCAGAACGGGGGTCTACCAGCTGACGCTCCACTCTTTCCAGCTGGATTACCTGAAGAACCTGCAAAGGCGAATCACAGACCCAAGCAGCCCAAAAACAGGGAAAATAAACGAGGTCAAACCTCAGTACGAAGAGCACGCAGTTCATAAACATGCAATATTTCAAGGTATGAGATGCATGAGGTTATCAAAGAATATCGGTCATCAAGGACAACAACTCAGCTGGCAATCAAATCTCAATTGAGCCTCAAACACCACGCACATCCAATCAGCCGATGGAAATCATCGATCCGTGATCTTCAGGTCTGTCGACCATCACAGCTCATTGGTCTTCAGGGGAGACAACTCAGCCGGCCACCACCTTGATGATAGCATTGGACCTTTCAGGCGCGACAACTCAATCGGCCGATCACAACGCTAGCTCGACTTGGGTCATCAATCAAATATCAGGCTCAATATGTATGCATGAATGTCATTCAATATCATATCACACATACATAATTCATACGTACCACGGAACGGATAATTCACATAACAGCCAGGTCAAATCTGTTCACGTAATCACTCGTTCACAGCATTCAGATCACACTGTAAATATCTCATGCTTATGCCAAAGCTGATTAAATAAGCTCCAATTCGTACCTCAAATCTCAGCTTCTACCTCGACAGATCTTACAAGAACAAGAGCTCAGCACCAATAGCCCGCTAAAGCCCTCTGCCTCACCAGCTCATGGTGAAACACAACAGGAACGGCTCGAAAGCTCAAATCCAAAGCTGCTCAAGAACGAAAGAACCACTGGTCAACAATCGCGAAGATATCGAACTCTGCAACTACTTCGTGCTCCCGCAACTCATCGATCTAAAGCTCCAAACTAGTATCAATCGAAATCCCTAAGAAAAAGAGCTCAGTGCCACCAATCTTGCTTCAAACGACGGCGTAAATCGACGACAATCGACGGAGAAAGGTTCGAATGAACAGTAAGGGTTTGCGAAGCTCCCGGGAAGACGATAAGAAATATTGAGGTTGAAAAATGACTAAGTGTTGCTCGACACTTATATTTAAATCTCTCAGTTAAAGCTACATTGAAAGTCAATCATCGACAAATTCAGATCTTAGCGCTATTCAAATCTTGGCGCTAACTCAGATCTGCCTTCGCCACGCTATACTGCGCACAACATCAAACGACGTCGCGTTACCTCAAAATTACGTAGTAGAGGGGTCCCGCTTAAAACAACAGATCTCGCTTCAAAGACCCGCTCGCTCATCCAGATTTGGTCAAATCTAAAATCATCGAACTGTACCGGTCTAACCCAAACTCACGAACCGGACCGGCCCACACAGTACCGCACATTGCTCACTCTCTCTGAACAGATTTCGCTACTCAAATCTGACTATCACCAAATGACACCGTAACACTTATACTCGAAACTACATCGCTTCAATTCCCTCTTAAGGCAAATTGCTCAAACACATGAGGGACAGATCTGGACACCCGGATCTTACTCAAATCTGAGAATAACAAACCGGTCTACTCAAACCGCTAACCAAACCGATTCTTACAGCGCTTCTAATACACTCACGGGGGGTATTCTCCAAATCTGATATCTTCCTGAACCAAACTCAACGCGATATCAAATCAAATTATTCCCGAAATCCACTAGCGCAAATCCGATCTATTCCAAGCCACCCTATAGCGACCAACAACTCACATCGGATCTTCTCTACACCAAATCTGAATATCACCAACAGATTAACCAATTCTCTCAAATCTGAAAACCCGATAAATAACGTCTCCATTGGTTAATCCTCATCCAGATCTGATTAGCCGATTAACCACCGATTAACAATTTCTAATCCTTACACTATTGGTTATATCGATGCATCTTAATATGGTTGCATTCATCTTGAGCCTAAAACCAAGCATAGAGGGCTTAAGAGCCTAGAGTGCGATAGACGTTTGGGGTCGAGTGGCAAAGGATGCAGATTTACTCCTAGAGCCAGAATACTCACTATAGTTGCGCCAAAGTCGGGGGATTGAGATATTGGGTACCACCCCGAATGGGAGAGTCGGTGGTATGCTTTGAGATCTTATTCCCCAGGATCCCAAGAACCTTGTATCTTTTGACATCAGATTTGATAACCCTTGTTTCTTACCATGCATTGCATTCATGATTATTATGTTACATGTTATATCGATTATATTGAGATTATTAATCTCACCAGCTTTTTATGACTGTTGCTTTGTGTGTATGTGTACATGGCAATAGGTGTGGCAAGAGTTGGTCAGACTCGACAGGGGAAGCTCAAGATTGAGTCATGGAAGTGGGACGTCAGGTTAAGCAGAATTGTGGCTGTCAGTTTAGCTTGAGATAGTTATTACATGTGTTTTATGTTGTGTCTAGAATTGAATCATACAGTAACTTTGAAATTATATTGTATTAATCCCCTAGCTTTGTTTTCGGGTTTTTATGATACCAGATAACGGATTGTTGGAAATCAAGTAGACACGCTTATTTCTTTCCTGGATTAATGATTTTTACTGGTTAATTTTCCTTTAAGATTAGATTATCACCCGATGTCCCCACAAAAGCTGTTCTTCACCATCAGCTTACGCCTAAGCTGATTTAACCAAACAACACAGTAGACAGTCCCTGATCTTACTACTCAGCTAAGAACGTTGCGTAACTCCCAAATCTGAATCCAGCTTACGCCTAACTACACAACCTAATCAGCTCAGAGCAACCACCCTCCCATTTCTCACTAAAGCAGATCAGATCACACGAGCTCACCACGGGCTATACTGCACAGTACTACAAGACAGCTTGCACAACCTCAGGTCAGATCGCACCCTTCCAATTCATCATATGATGCTCTATTTAGCTTACGAAATCCAAATCAGTTCGCGAAGCTCTCAGATCGCAATACACATACTTAAAGCATCTCGCGGCAGTCAACTCAGCTCACGATGGTCAACTCAGCTCACATGGTCAACTCAGCTCACAACTGTTGATTCCTATTAAATGATCAACTCTCTAAGCTGATCCTAACGCACAACTTCCATCACACCCCAGACGGACCTCAAATCAACCCGCAATATTAATTCAGAATGGAAAACCCGATCAGCTCATGCCTAAGCTGATCCTCACAAACTATGATACTTCCAACAGCTAAATCTCAGCTGATACTCCACTAATATGATCCGATTAAGCTACTAATTACCTTGACTAATCATATTCCTCACATTATCCCCTCCTTAGAAAAGATTTCATCCTCGCAATCGAAGGCAACAACTCGCACAAACAAACAGATCACAGACTGAACACAACCAATCACAAACAGAACACATGGAAGAAATTAATACTCAAATAGGTGAGGCTTGTCTCATCTTGGCTTCAACTTCCCAAGTAGCCTCTTCTCTTCCATGTCTGCTCTACGTACCATAACCAAAGATATGTTTTGTTCCTCAATTGCTTCTCCTCTGGATATTCAATGTACCTCAGGGTTTGGTCCAGCTCGACTTCATCAGTTCTCAACACATGGAAGGATTCGAATCATACTTCCTCAGCATTGACACATGAAACACATCATGCATCATCGACAACTCTTCCGGCAATTGCAATCTGTACGCCAAAGATCCAACCCGTTCGATAATCTCGTATAGACCGATGAACCTAGGAGCTAAATTACCCTTCATTCTGAATCTCATCACGTTCATGAAAGGAGCAACTCGTAGAAACACTTGATCGCAAATCTGAAACTCCAAAGGCATATGCCTTTTATTCGCATAGTTGGCTTGGCGATCTTGTGCAGCCTTCATTCTCTACTGAATAAGATCAACATGGTCTTTCATGTGCTGCACAAACCCTGGTGAATACAACTGTCTCTCCTCAATTTCTTCCTAACAAATAGGCAATCTGCACTTCCTACCGTACAAAGCCTATAGTGGTGCCATCCCGATAGTCATTTGGCAGCTATTGTTGTACGAAAACTCTACCAAGGACAAAGAATCCTGCCAACCACCACTGAAACCCATCACCATAGCTCGCAGCATATCCTCTAAAGTCTGAATGATTCGTTCAGATTGGTCATCTATCTAGGGATGATCCGCTGTACTCATAGCCAATCTAGACCCCAAAGCTGCCTGCAAGCTCTTCCAAAATCGGGAAGTAAATCTAGGATCCACGTCTGATATTATTGACAACGGCACACCATACAACCTCACCACATGGTTGATGTACAGTCTCATCATCTTTTTCATAGAACACGTCATGTTATAGGGAATAAAGTGACTGACTTAGACAGTCTATCAACCACTACCCAAACCGCATCATAACCTTGGTTCAAACGAGGTCAATGGATAACGAAATCCATAGCAATGTGCTCCCAATTACCTTGGGAATTTCTGAACTCTGATCATACTACCATGTCTCATCCTCTCACCCTTGACCTTTTGGTAGTTCATATATAGAGCCACATATCCAGAAATATCACTCTTCATGCCTTCCCAGCAGTAGTAAGATCCCAAGGCATTGTACATCTTTTTATCACCCTGATGCATGCTATGGCGACTACAATGGGCCTTATTCAAGATGGTCTCTCTCAATCAATCTAGTTCGGAACCACCAATCTCCCTCGAAAACTCCAACAACCATCCGATGCAACGGTGAAATCATCTGACTGACCTGATTGGGCTTTCAACTTCAACTCATGAACGTATGGGTCAGTCCTCTCGCTGCTCTAATTTTCACAACAATCTGTTCTTCAACCTGAAACGAAGAAACTACAACAAATCATCACTAGCTGAAAAAGCCATCCTGAAGTTCCCAAAAGCTCGTGGACCTTCGAATGCTCAACGCTGCAAGCATCGTAGGATGGGCTTTCCTACTCAAGGCAACTGCAACAAGGTTCACTCGCCCAGGCTGGTACTGAATCTCGCAATAGAATTCCTTGAGCAACTCCATCCATTGATGATGTCTCATATTCAAATCGGACTGAGTGAAGATATACTTCAAACTCTTGTGGTCGGTGTAGATCACAAATTGCTCTCCATACAAGTATTGGCACCAAATATTCAAGGAAAAAACGATGACAGCCACCTCTAAGTCATGAACGGGATATCTAGTCTCGTGAGGCTTCAACTGTCGAGATGCATAAGCTATAACTCATTCGTTCTACATCAACACACAACCCAAACCACTCAAAGAAGCATCGAAGCACACCACAAAACCTCCCGATCCTGAGGGTAATGCTAACACAGCAGTAGTAGTCAACTTCTCTTTCAGCCTCAGCAAGTTAGACTCACATTCATTGATCCAAACAAACCTCATATCCTTCTGGGTCAACTACATCATACATCATCGGTCTGGCTATCGTCGGAAATCCTCAATGAACGCCTATAATAGCCAGCCAAACCTAAGAAACTACGGATCTCAGATACATTCTTGGACCGCTCCTAGTTGATGAATGCCTCAATTTTACTGGGATCCACTGAAATACCCTGAGACGAGATAACATGACCCAAAAAGACTACTGGATCCAGCCAAAACTCACACTTGGAGAACTTGGCATACAACTGTGAGTCTCGCAAAGTCTGCAATAATAACTTCAAGTGCTCCTTGTGCTCCCTCTTGGTCCTCGAATAGATCAATATATCATCGATAAAGACGATTACAAAGCGACTAATGTACACACTAAAACTCGATTCATCAGATCCATGAAGACAGCAGGGCATTCGTCAATCCAAAAGGCATCACCAGAAATTCATAATGCTCATACCTGGCCCGGAAAGCTGTCTTCAAAACATCCTCATCTAGGATCCTCAACTGATGATAATCTGAACGCAAATCAATATTTGAGTACACCACTGATCCCTGCAACTGTAAACAAGTCATCAATCTTCGGCAACGGATCTTGTTCTTCACTGTCACTTTGTTTAGTTGCCTAAAATCAATGCACATCCACATAAACCCGTATTTATTATCACAAACAAGATCGGAGCTCCCTAAGGCGAATACTCTATCTAATGAAGCCCTTTCTAACAGATCTTGCAACTGATCTTTAAGTTCCCTCAATTCAGCTGGCGTGAAGCGATAAGGAGCTCTAGAAATCGAGGAAATCCGTGGCACCAACTCAATGCTGAAATCAATCTCTCGTTTTGGAGGAAATCTAGGAATCTCATCTGGAAAGGTGTCAGGGAACTCTCGAATAACATGGATGTCACAAATCTCCAATCGCGTTTCAGAATTCACATCCAAAGCATAAATCATAAATACTGAGTTCTCCAGCGACAGCAAGCTAAACATCTCCATATCTGACACCAGAGGATCTTAGATCTACAATCAATACCATAAAAATCCCACTTCTCTCCAGATTTAGGTCTAAACCTCACCACACCGTGGCAGCAATCAATTGAAGCCCTATAACTGGAGAACATATCCATTCCCAAGATACGGTCGAAATCTCGTATCTCCAAAGAAATCAAATTCATCATCGTGGAACCAACCAACACCAAAGGAAGAAGATCGGACCTCAAGCCTTCCTAAACTTGTTCCTCTTCGTCCTCTCCTAGACAGCGATATGAGGGACAACAGGAGAGAATAGAAGAAAACTCTCTGGCATACTCATCCACCGTCATCGTGCCCTACACCAAATGATCAAACTCTCGCTCCTTAGCATCATAATACGACTCGAGGATGTACTCCTTGTTGGGATAGCGGTGGCGGATCCGGATCCCACTTCCCGGGGCGCAGCGGAAGAACAAAATTTGCCCGGAAAGTGTTCAATACATTCGATATAATCTACAAACATTCATAGGGTGTTCGTAGATAGTTATCTTGCTGGTGTCTAGGCGCCTGGCTCCGACCAGTTTCACGAGGAAACCGGCACTTCAAACTGTAGGCGGCGGTAGATCGTCAATCAGGTCCATGATCGGAATCAATCTTCCTCCGTCAATCTGTACTAGAAGATCTGATGGATTTTGCCACGGACAGAATCTCCTCGTCGCGGTGATCGAAACAAGTCCGATCACACGACAAACGGACGGCGGCGGCGGCGTGAGGCTTTAGCGAAGGGGGCGACGGCCAACTAGGGAGTCTAGGGTTTGTGTGAGTTATGTTATGCAATCCTAGGCTCAAGACTAAGTATAGGTGTGATGGGCTTGAACCGGCCCATTGGACCTGGGGCGGGTCCAGTCCAACGTATGAACATTCGGTTCATCCCTATCAGCGTGACTTCATCATAACTCCGATCGACGATCTGATCGGACCGATCTCCACAGTTTCCAAAACTGAGTATTATGATGCAAAAATAATTTTTCAGATTACTTAGTCCAAAATGACAGTTTTGCCCATCAACAGCGGGAAATCGCAATTTGACCCCTGTTGACTTTTAGGAAGTCGCACTCCCTAAAATCCTCCTCCTATGCTCAACACATTGAGCTCAGTTTCCGTGCGGGAATCATGAATCCGGTACTTGTGTGACCCTCAATGGTTCAGGGATACAGCTAGCCGTGGACCCACAACCATTGTGGCTCCGAAATCACAATTTCGGACTTGCCCAACGGATCATGGTAAAGCACCTAGAAACATCGCCCCATGATCCCCTAGGTATCACTGATAGTGCCTGCAAGAACCAGTTGGTCATGGTTAGCGTACAGTACGGTTCTTACAACACATATATCCCGATCAGATCAGCGACCATTGGTAGATCGAGAGTCGCTAGAGATCCGATAGCTATGCATACATCTTGGAGATCGAATAGTGACATCGCGAGTGAGGGTAGTTCGATAGATCACCAGGTCACTATCTATCTGCATGCTCAGAACATCACAATGTTCCCTACCAATGAAACATGGTACTTCGCATCGCAGATGCTAGTCTCGAACTCGGGCGGCCTTATCCTCATTTTGACGACCCAATCGACTAGGAACGTGTTCAGAATACACAGTGACTATTAGATGTGTTTCATGATAGCCGTCATACCCACTATCACATCTAACATACACTATGGTGCATTCTAGGTCTTTATCCAACACAATTGTTAACTTTATAATCATAATGAAAATAAAGAATGCCATAAATAGCGTATTTCATAAATAAAGATTGTCATATACAAGAGTCTATAAAACCCACACGCCACAAGTTGGCTAGTTGGGCATCTACTCTAACACTCCTGTCTGAAAGCGGCTCAGAAAATTCCCCAAGAGATCACCACCCCATCTCTCTCATGGCCCTGGAGGCACCCTACCACCAATGTTGTGCGTGATCCCCTCAGCTGGAACGTCACCAAACTTAGTCTCCTCTCATCATCATATTTCACACGGTCAAACAGTCCTTCATGTGCTCAATCCATCCCTCAGCTACAAGTGCACCCTCAGCACCAGTGAAGGTAGAAGGATTCATCCGCTGTAACCTAGCCAGAACCAGCTGCATATCATCAATCTGTCGAGTCAAATTCTGCACCTCTTCCTCAGTCTGCCTCGCTCTACGGTGCAAAGGAACACTAGGCTGAGCTACGCCATCACCCTCATCACTCTCCAAAGCTCTCGACTCATCTACGACCTGCCTACCAGCTCTACTTCTCCTCCTCGACGGCATCTATGAGACACTCAGAGGTGAGCACAAAAGCAGGTAAAACAAAGAGTCACGCACATGCAGGAGAAAAATAATCGAACTTATCCCAGTTTAAGCTCTATTACCAAAACTTCAGGTCCGATGCTCATTATACAGAAATAAGCACGCAATAAACAATAAAATGCGAAAGCTTAAAAAGTGGTTAAAAATTTATTTTGGTCTGAATAGAAAATACATCTTAAAAATATTCGCATACTCAAAACAGACTTTGATCCAAACGCCAACAGTAAAAAGAACATCATCATAGCATCCACATATGTATAATATACAAATTCAACAATCGAATCAGCAATAGAACAGCTACATAGGGCATCCCATGGCAATCACTCGATACAATATATACATAACTAGGACACTCAAGCGCCTAAAGGGCTCTACCATTTGACGCACCACTCGGTCAGCTAATCTACCTGAAAAACCTGCAGTGGTCAAAGACACGACCAAAGCATCCCCAAAGGAAAAACAAACGAGGTCAAACCTCAGTACGAAGAGCAATCATAAAACATGCAACATATCATGTCGTGCAATGCATGAGATTTACCACAAATCATCGGGATCCAAAGCACAGCGACTCAATAGGTAATCAAATATCAGTGGCCACAACGCATGTGAGAGTGTTGGAGCTACCCATTCGTCCCACATGCGGCACCAGTAGCACAATCATCAAGCTCAACCCAACCGGTGCCTTTCAGCTCTTTGAGGGATAGGAGCTACCCACTGGTCCTCATGGCGACACAATCTCGCAGTGGAGAGTGGAGGTTACGGGAGCCAGTCGACACCTCATCTTATTTTTCAAAAATCAGCATACTGGTACTATCAATCATCATCAAAATCTGATATCAAGGAATTCAGGATCAACATGATATGTATGTATGCAATGCCTTCGAAATCACATAATTAGCATACAATATACACAATAAATCATCTCGGCAAATCAGCTCACAGCCAAAGATACGTTCACATGCTCATCTCAAAGCTGTAAATACAAGCCACTTCGTACTTTAGCTTAGATCTTACCAAATACCTCAATCAAAGCTCACGGTTGAAAAATAATACACTCACTGTCCAGTCCAGCTCTCGGTAAACAGCTCATGGGACCAACTCAAGACCGAAGAACCACAAAAGAGCTACAAATCTATAAAAACATCTAAGAAATCGGATCTGATTCAATCTCAAACAGCTCACAGCCAAAGCTCCAAAATATGGCTAGCTCCTACTCAACCTCATATTTCAAACCTAGCTCAAATAACAACAACTAAGGTTTGAAATCAACACTTAAAACCTCAGTCACCTGAAATGAAATTCAACGCGGCCGAAAAACGAGACTAAAGCTCCTGAAGCTTCTCTTTGCTTTCTCAGTTTGGCCTCTACACAACTCCAAACTGGTATGAGATTGTAGAGCTTGATATAAGGTTTCCAACGATACCTCTCTTGTCCAAATATGACCGGCCAAACTCCAGCATTTGGAATTTAAAAGTACCAAATGAACATTGTCAACAAGGGTTTGAGGAAAATATTGGGGCCGGACGCTCTCACAGATAAGTTACTTGTGGTCTAAAAAATGGCTAAGTGTTGGTCAACGAGTACATAAATGTACTTTAAGTTCCTCAGATCTGGTCTACGGAGTTTTCAAATCAACTCAGGCATATACACTTAGCTTAGGCATGCAGCTCAGCATGCACAACACAACAGCTTGCGCTCGCAGACAGATCACGCTCCCAAATAGATCATGCTCCCGAACATATCACGCTCATGAACAGATCATGTAGTTCAGATCTCGCACACAGTTCAGCTCTCTCGTGCACTATGATTATGTACCTTCCAGCCTAGAAAAGTCATATCAACCCACACCTGATCTAACCAAATGAAACGTTACCCACCATGCACAGTAGTATCAGATCACCCCAACAAATCATATCACGCTTGGTCGGATCACATGCTTCAAATATCTTTCACCTACTCTGATCATCCACTCAGCTCAAGTCCGGCCCAAATGCCACCAACAGCTCTCACCTAATCTGTTCTTCACCAGCAGCTTACGCCTAAGATGATTTAACCAAAAACACAGCACAATGTCCCTGATCTTACTACTTAGCTCAGAACATACGTAACTCCCAAAGCTAAATCTAGTTTACGCCTAAATACACAATCTGATATCAGCTCAGAGCAACTACCCTGGCAGTTCTTAGTAAAGCATATCAGATCATACGAGCTCAGCACGAGCTATACTGCACAGTACTACCAGACATCTTGCGCAACCTCAAGTCAGATTGCACCCTTCCAATTCAGCATATGATGCTATATTCAGCCTACGAAATCCAAATCAGTTTGCGAAGCTCTCAGATCGCAATACACGTACTTGAAGCAGCTCACGATAGTCAACTTAACTCACGATGGTCAACTCAGATCACGACTGTTGATTCCTACTAAACGATCAACTCTCTAAAGTGATCCTCACGCACAACTTCCAGCACACCCCAGACGGACCTCAAATCAACCCGCAATTAGTTCAGCACAGAAAACCCGATTGGCTCACGCCGAAGCTGATCCACACAAACTTACTTCCAACAGCTAAACCTCGGATAATTCTCCACTAATCTGATCCGATTAAGCCAAATTAACTTGGCAAATCACAGTCCTCACACAGATGATCACAAAGGCTTGTAAATGTTCCTGTTTCCTCAAGTACCATAGCTATCCCTACTAATACCTCTACTCAAGAAGTTCAGCGCTCACCTGATGCAGTTGAGTCCATGAGAAATATAGTAAGTAGTCTGCAAGTGAGTCAGCTGACAGTGCAAGCTGATTTACATAAATTCAAAGATGGGCTGACACAGCATATGGACGCTTTATTGAAATCAATCAGAATATCTCAATCCTCACTGCAATTAGATCCCGTTAAGGAGATTCGGGACAACAATAGAGAACTTGTTTATGAGGTGGCTGCACCCAGCTCTCAAATTGTTTGAAATCGTGGAATTGTTAAAATAATTAACAATGTCGAAAAGGGGGAAAGTAGCAAGAGGAAGAGGTAAAAGAATTTATCTTTATATAGTGTTGAGTTGGCGTACTTGCACCTCTTTATGTTATCGTTCAACGCTTCACTGGAGAAATCATCTTGAAAAATCCTGTCCCTCAACTATTTTGCAAAGCTCCATTAGATCAACATTTATAGAGTAGGAGATGTATGGATCATATATTGTGGAGATATTGGTTTGAAACGTGGATAAAATAACATCATATTGATGCAGATCTCGTGACAGGCCCCGATCCGAATATTTAAACAGTTTAAACTGGGAAGGTGCAAGTTGAAATAATCTATATCTTTACAATATCAAATTGTAATACAACAACTTGTTCTGGACTAATTTGCAATCTTATAAAAAGCTTTCAGTTCACGTATTGTATAAACAGATCGGAGATCATGTAAATGCAGAACTTAACTATGGAACTTATATATATATATATATATATGTGTGTGTGTGTGTGTGTATATGTATTTATATCAAAAGATACAAATTCATTCAGATCAAATTAAATAAGTTTTGAAGAAATTTGTATCATTCAAAAGCTGCGTCTAATGTTATAAACAACAAAATACTGAGAACTGAAACAACACAAAAATGAATGTCCACGATAAACACCCCCGATCTAATCCAACTCGCACCAACCAGCTCTAACTGAACATCATCACCTGGACTCAAGAAAACTAGTGAGCCTAGAGGCTCAACAAGTAAAACTTGGAAATAACGAAAAAATGCAGTACAGGCATAAAATGAACATACTTTAACATACTTAAAAACATTTAAAGGAAGTAAGCATTAACATAAACTTTTCTGAAATATTGTGGTTGTAAACAACTCTGTTCTCAATTCTTATTTTCTGTTGAGTTATTACGCAGAAGCTCTCCTTATGTCGTAGTCGCTTGATCAAGCTATCATCTGAAATCATGAATTGGGGAATAAATCCCATATGTACTGTTTAAGGGGCACAAAGGTTCGTCAACCAAAATCCTGACCCTTCCTATGTGAAGGGGCACACTAGTTTGTTAGCCAGTGTCATCACCCTTCCTGGGCTGATCGTATGTTATCTTTACCATAATTCACTTTAAACTTGAAATATGCTTCCTTTAAAACGTTATGATATATAACAGAGAAAATTTTGTCATTCCTTCTTCGTCACCTTGCCATATATCATCAAAACATTTTCTCTGCTGAAACTTTACTCTGATCTGAATAGATCACTTTGCATATAAGGTTCGATTTTACGAAACTCTTTTAATGTTCAAAATCTATTGGGAGTACATAGGAATTCAATCGGAGAAGAAACTCAACTGAGCTCAGGTTATAGATACGAATAACGAATAGTAGAGCTCTAAGCTGATGAACTATTTCTTACAATTGTATAACTTAGAACAGATTAGAGTTATACCTTCAAATCAAATCTAATAGAATGAAGGATTAAACCTGTAGTAGTCCGAGTGGACCTAAGCTACATCCACTCAGCTCAGAGTATCAAACACATCGCGCACGTAAACCAGCTCAGAATAGAAAATCAAATTTGAGCTATTTGGTCAACTCAAAATAGGGAAAGTCAACGCAACTTAAACGAGTAGACTCGCTTACAATGGTCAAACAAAGTCAACTCAACATAGAATAATGAAATCAGATCATGGGTTCAAAACAGCTCAGGGAAATATCATATCGTGAACTTAATATCAGCTCAAAAAAATAAACAGATCATGAACTTAGCTCAATAATGACTAACAGCTTAGAAGATTCCTTAGTCTGAAGTGAAACAAAATATCTAAGGAAACATCAAGAAACATAAACTCGTAAGCTGCTTGTAGTACCTCCCAGTACTTTGAAAAGAACGACTTAACTTCTTGTGAAAATTTTCTGGTAAACAAGAATTTAAACATCTTCAAACCATCTTTAAACATAAAGATTTATTCATACTGGGAAACATAATCTTTCATAAAACATGACAAACTGACATGAACATGCAAGAAACTTAATTATGCTTTCAAAAGTGCAGCAAGAAACAGAGTTTACTTGTCTAGAAAACTGAACACAGCTAACAGAAATCCTTCCGGCATTGAATAACTTACAAGCATGACCAAAATCACTTTGAAAGAGTTTTGAAGCTTCGATCGATTGGTTGAGAGCTTTTCACCACTTCAAAATTGAAAACCTTTTGAAGAAGTTTGATTCTGGTACTGAAAAGTACTGATACATGTATTTATATGATATTGAAAAGCATGAGCTCATCATTTTTTATAATATCTTTGTAATTATACCTTTTTAAAATAATGCATAGACCGAACAGGTTTTAAAAAATCTTGAACCGTGCTTGATAGTAGTCGACCGGCCAATTCTGTGAATCGGGTTCCTGAACTAAACTTGAATTTCAGCTAATCGAAAGCTGCATCGCATTCAAAAAAGAAAAATATAGGTCCAGAAATAGAAATTTAGTCCCTACAAAAATTTAAATTTCTCATTGTGATTTATGGATTTCTGGGCATTACCTCTCGGTTTGAAACTTGGATCAATAACATCAATTGATGGCGATCTTGGTTGGGAATGTCAGGCCTCGTGCTCACAACAGAGTAAAAACCCAAACACATGCGGAAGCTTAACAAAAAGTGGGTAAAATTTTCGCTTTTAGGCCCGACGGTTTTAAACATATAATTTAAAATACAACGATACTTAAAATAAGTTTCTCAATTCATAAAACAACCAACAATAGAGCATACATAAATTCAAAACATGTATCAGACTCCCCTACGAGTACAACGACAAAGCACAGGGCATCCCCCTGGCTAACTGATACATATATATATGTATGCTATATGCAACTGGGACACGCTAGCCACCTACTGGGGCACCACCAGCTGGGTTAAAACCACGACCAGCTGTAGAACCTGGGTTTCCTGAAAACAACATAACAAAGAAACAAACCAAGCCCAAGAGGGACATGGGGTCAAACCCCAGTACGGAGAGCAACAATACAACAGCAATAAACAGCAAGGAATAAAATGCAGATGCTATGCATGAGACACCGGATAGCAACGGAAGGCTCAACCTACAAGGGAGCTAAGGAACCTATATATAAACAGATTCTGGCCTTCATAAAATAAGTTTCTCAAAACATTTAAAACATTAAAATTATAGCACATGTGTTTTAAAATCAGTGCTCGTTCAAGAACAAAACCTGCTCTGATACACTTGATGGTCCGTTAATAATTAAGGATCAAAAAGAAAGATCAGCAGCCGCGCTTTTGTTAAAAGACTTTCAAAAGAATTTTGCGCGCTGCCGATACAAACTTTGAGCTGCAATAGCTCGTTTGTTCTTGAACATTTAAATCAAAGCTTGAGCACCGGAAACAGATCTGATATGATTTAAAAATCATGCGGAAAATACCAGAACTGAATCCTATATTTTAAAACAGCTTAAACAGATTTATGTTTCACATAAATCTGTTCAAGACTATGCAAGTGCTAGTGTGCTGCTGAAATGCGATGCTAAGTGCTGAACTGATTATGCGAATGCTAAATTATAAGCAAGTGCTGATATGTACACGTGAAATGCGTGCTAAGTAAATATGCAATACAGAAAGCTTAAAGAACACGATACTCAGCATATTTGTTTATGGAAGTTCGGATATCAACATCCTACATCTCCCCTTCTTCCACCTCGGAAGGATCCACTACTTCATAACTGCACATCAGCCGCAACTGTGTGACTAACTACATACACAAGAGGTTAACGTCTTCATGCTTGGACGGGATCTGTGAACATATTTCGAGATTCATTCACAAACAGATGTGAATGAATCCGGGTGTGTGAGATTGATACAATAAAGCTCTCATCTCTCTGTTTTTCTCACACACGAGGGAAATGCTCTAACAAGCTAATTCTAGCTACACTGTCAACTGCAATGAAACTCTCTCTCGAATGATTAGTTGACAGCTTCACTTCAGATTATTTTCCCTCTGTTGGTGCACTGTATATTCAAAGATATTTCCCACAGTATTGTAGTTGCACCAACTGAACGAACGCATAGCATCTCGTTCACTCTGAACTGCAGGGCCAGTACGTTCAATTGGCTTGCCTCTAATATATAGCCTCTGCTGAATTCTTCCCGTTGGAAAGCTTCCAAAACTCTTCAGCGCTCCAGAAGGCTATCTTGTCTTCTTTCCACTTTGGTGCAACGCTCCTCTGTAAAGTAAAAGTACTTGCGTCCTTTACTTTTGCAGGCTACTGTCGCTTTCGCCATTTTGAAATAAGCTCAGCAGTTGACATTCAGCTCTCGCAACTCTTCGTAAGTTGTCAACTGCTTCGCTCCTGCTGATTCAAGTCGACTACTGCTTCTCTTGCGCTTCTGCTGAATCTTGCGACTGAATCTTGCGACTGGATTTCACAACGACTGGAAGCGTAGCAACAGCTGATACAAATAAGCTCTCGACTGGAAGTACTGTTGCTACCTGCTGATTCTTCGTGCCTGCTGAT
>KV014974.1:110060-126642 GCA_001598015.1 Dorcoceras hygrometricum | reverse complement strand
CGTTGTAAAACAAACTCAAATCCGTACCTTATACTGAGCAACAACTAAACCTGCGAGAAATCCCGAAGACTCTGGTAAAAGCCTATTAAACACACGACATACACAACGTAAATCTAACAGGTTGCTAATAAAGCTCACAACTGGGAGCCTCACTCGACCAGCTGCTCCAATTACCTCAACAATTACATAAAAACTAAGAACCAAGGCTAGAAACAAGGTCTCACCGAAAACCAGAACGTAGCTCTACCAAATCGATACAACACTCGAACGGCAGCAACTTCGCGTTCCTCGACTAGCCAATTACAGCTTCTAAAACTGATATGAATTGGAAGAGCTTCTCAAGAGGAGTTCAACGCTACCTCGCACGAGCCAAAACAACCACCGGAACGACAGGAAACCGCCTACACAACAATCGCTAAAATGACTAACGACTGGTTCTCAAAACGGCGTCGCACCAACTTACTCAAACAACGTCGCATAATAAACCAGCAGCTGGGTATCCAGTCGCAAGACAAAACAACGCAACGTTTTTCTCTCTCTCTGCTGGATCCAGTCGCAAGCTCAAAACGCAGCGTTGCAACTAATTCGAACGACGTCGCTCCACTGACGTCATCCAGTCGCAAACTCTCGCGAAATACCAGCAGCAAGTAATAGCGTCCAAACTCACTCGCAGCTGGACTCCCAGTCGCAACAACGAAACGACGACGCATACTCTTCGAGCTACAGGAAAGTTGACCCGCGTTGACCTCTACATCTGCTGATCGACCAGCAGGAACTCAAACGTGATCTACCAGCTGGTACCAGACGTAACATCCAAACGACGTCGCGCCAACTAATCTAAACGCAGTCGTTTTAACCCTCAACGCAACTACGCTAAAGCATCTGCTGATCACAACAAACGCAACCGGACTTCACACAAACAACGGCGTTTCAAGAATCTCGAGCTAAAACACGCTTCGACTGGTTTTGCCACCGACCAGTCGCTAGCTCTCCAAACCAGCTGACACGTCATCCAGCAGATACCTCAAATATGCGAAAAATACAAAATCTCCAGAATTGTTCAACACACGAAATAGAATCCGAAAATGCAACTCAAACACTCAAATAGAGATCTTAAACCAGCAGAACCTCTATTTATCGATTCATTCCAACGATAATTCTTAATTACAATTCCAGGTCTCACAACCTGCCTGTACAATTTGATCAAACTCTATTCTCTCTTGTTCTTCTGAGTTGATCATGAGGTTATCCTGTCCTGAAATTCTTGCTTCTTCAGTGGGAGAGACTGGAATAGGATCAGGTTGAGAAGCAATAGTGATACCAGTCCATCCCATGTGTTGGTGTTGTCTATGTGTTCTCCTCCTCTTTACAAAATCCTTGAGAGGTAGTGATATGGTTGATTCGGAATCAGGGGATTCAGACACTTGCTTCCTCCGGCATTGGCGTGTCACCAAGGGGCATGAATCTGGTTCTGATACTTCCTCAGAATCCTCAACTGATTGTCTTTCAACAGTTTGTGTTGCAAGCTTGGTAGCTTTCTTTGTCTATTTCTTCTGTCCTCCATCCATTTGTTTCTTTTCTTGGAAATTTTTACACCCTTTTGTTTTGCTGTTGTCAAAGGGTATGGTACCGTCGGTTCCTCTTGGTGTGGCATACTAACATCAGTGTTGCTGGCTGTATCCTCCGCATGCTTGCTGGTTTCCCCTTCAGGTGCAATATCTTGATTTTTCTTAATGTAGCTTTGCACGGATTTACTCGTTAACACCTTTTGAGAATGCAGCTTGATTGAGGCCCTGAGATAAGCCTTAACCAAGGTTTCCATTACCATTCTAACCGGCACTGTGTATCCTGAGACTGCTTTTAGGATTCTGAACCATACTCAACAACCGTTGAAAAAGTATTATGCCCCAGTTTACTGATAGACCAGCAGATATTGCCACCATGAACTCAAACTTCTCACAAGTGATAGTGTCGAAGGACCCGGCCTTTGCACATAGGGACTTGGCCACAATATCGGCAATAAGCGATATTCAAACAACATTTCTCTTTTCTTGCTAGAGGTCTTGAATGGCATATCAGTTGCAGAGAACCTACGACGCATTTTAGTTATGCTTTCTTTAGGAATGCCCGCAAGACTTGTCATTCCTTCAATAGGTAGTTTTAAAGTAGCAGAGAACATATTCTCCGTAATCACCAGCTTACGATTACAGATAGTACTCACAATAGTTCCAGCTATTACCTTGGCATTAGCAAAAAATTCAGTGACAACATTCTCAAAGACATAAGTAGTACCTTCCAATAACCCTCGCACCCCTGTTTCTTCCATGGATTTAAACATGTGAACCATCCGATGTGTTCCATAGTAAGTACTGATGCAAAATTACCTGTAGAGTATTTACTAATAGAGAAGAAGCCATTTCTGATAGTATATAGTTGAAGATTTTAGATAGAACACACAGGATGCAGATCAGCGGTTTGCACTGTGTTAATATTTGCGTGAGAATTTGAGAGCGTACTAAACAAAATGGAGAGAGATGGTTTTTGTTTTAGCGGG
Organism: Dorcoceras hygrometricum; assembly: GCA_001598015.1. NCBI lineage: Eukaryota > Viridiplantae > Streptophyta > Magnoliopsida > Lamiales > Gesneriaceae > Dorcoceras > Dorcoceras hygrometricum. The sequence goes on along the minus strand of KV014974.1, from coordinate 124,088 downwards.
GAGAGAGAAGGGTTTTTCTGGACATGTGCCACCATCACATTTAAATGTCTTTTGAAATACCAAATAGGTGACCGTCCGATTTAAAATAAGTTTTAAACGCTAACACAATATCTTCCGTTCAATTTTATATACCAGCACAGAAACAAATAAGACAAACCTCTTGATAATGTCACACTGTACCTCGGGCTGGACCAGATCGGTATGGTACCAACCGGCTCGATGGCAACCAGCGGACTGGTTTAGTTATCTGCTTAACTCATATTGTTCCACCTGAATTGGTGCATGCAGAACATATTCATGACATATCAAGGTGACCTAAAATGTTTCTAAAGTAAGAAAACTTAGCGTCCGACAGAGGCTTGGTGAAGATGTCAGCTACTTGCTGATCTATTGTCACATGCTCCACTCGAACGTTCTTCTTAAGTACATGGTCTCGAATGAAATGATGTCGTATGTCAATGTTCTTGGTTCTGGAATGCAGCACTGGATTCTGAGTGATCGCGATCGCACTTGTGTTGTCGCAGAAGATGGGTGCCTCTTATGCATCAATGCCATAGTCCCTAAGTTGTTGCTGAATCCATAGAATCTGTGAGCAACAGCTTCCAGCTGCAAGGTATTCTGCCTCAGAGGTGGACGTAGCAATTGATCTTTGTTTCTTGCTATACCATGAAATAAGCCTATCACCCAGGAATTGACACATTCCACTTGTGCTTCGTCGATCAATCTTACACCCTGCATAGGCTGCATCACTGTAACCAATTAAATTCAAGCTGGAGTCTTTGGGATACCAAAGACCCACATTTGGCGTGTCAAATATTTTAGAATTCGTTTAACAGCCATGTAGTGAGTCTGTTTTGGATCAGCTTGAAACCTGGCACACATGCAGACCGAGAACATTATATCCGATCTGCTTGCTGGGAGGCAAATATGTGAACCAATCATACCACAATACATGGTTACCTCGACGGCAGTTCCAGCTTTGTCTTTATCCAGCTTGATGGATGTGCTCATGGGAGTAGTTTGTAGGAGAGAAATTTTCCATCCCAAAATTCTTCAGAAGTTCTTTAGTATACTTCGCTTGACTGATTAAAATTCCATCCTCAAGCTGTTTAACTTGTAATCCTAAGAAAAAGGTCAACTCTCCCATCATGCTCATCTCAAATTTATCTTGCATTAACATGGAGAATTTTTCGGAAAGCTTATGGTTAGTTGATCCAAATATGATGTCATCAACGTAAATCTGTACAAGTAAGATATGATTATTTTTTACAAATTTAATAGTGTATTATCGACTGAACCAATAGTAAAATCATGGTCAATAATAAATTTGGACAAAGTATCATACCAAGCTCTTGGGGTTTGTTTCAGACCATATAAAGCTTTATCCAACTTGTATACATATTCCGATCTTGTATGATCTACGAAGCCAGGAGGTTTTGATACATACACTTCCTCATTTAGGATACCATTCAAGAAATCACTTTTGACATCCATCTGATAAACTTTAAAGTTTTTGAATGATGCATAAGAAAGGAAGATTCCAATGACTTCTAGTCTAGCTACCGGTGCGAAAGATTCGTCAAAATCTATGCCTTCTTCTTGTCTATATCCTTGCGCAACCAGCCTAGCTTTGTTTCGAACAAAATTACCTTGTTCATCTAACTTGTTCCGAAAAACCCATCTTGTTCCTATAACTGATTATCGGGTTTAAGAACTAAATGCCAGACTTTACTTCGTTTGAATTGGTTTAGCTCTTCTTTCATGGTGTCTATCCAGCTAGAGTTAGCTAGAGCTTCTTCTATTTTCTTAGGCTCTATATGAGATATGAATGTAGAGTTTAAATATTCGTTTATCATCTGGCCTCGTGTCCGAAGAGGTGCAGTATGATTATCGATAACCAGCTCAGGTGGATGATTTTTATTCCATCGAAGACCTGGTCTGTATGAGGTAGGTGGTTCAAGTTGTTCCCCCTGTGTACTTGCTGGTTCTTCTAGAATAGCATTATTCGACGTACCACTCGTTGTGGTGTTTACGTCAGCACCGGTATGTTCTCCACCAGCTGGTTCATGATCTGGACCAGCTTGTTCAATAGCTGAAATATCAGCATTGGTAACTGATTTGTCCAAATCGTGCTGGTCATCAGCTTGCTGTCTAGGTTGTTCTTCATCGTCGCTTGATTCACCCAGATGTGTGGATTCCAGACGAGTGCATAGATCATGTAACTTTGATTCTGATGATGATCGAAAGCTGGTTTCATCGAACACTACATGACCTGATTCTTCTACTGGTAGCGTTCTGTTGTTGAACACTCTATATGCTCTGCTAACAGCTGAGTATCCCAAAAAGATACCTGCATCAGATCTTACATCGAAGGCTCGTAATTACATTTTACCATTTATGTCGATGAAACACTTGCATCCAAACACCCTGAAGTACGAGATATCAGGTTTCTTGCATTCCAGATCTCATAAGGAGTGACCCCATGTCGCTTCTTTATCATCGATCTGTTTTGAATATAGCAAGCTGTATTGACTGCTTCAGCCCAAAACTTGTTTTAAATTCCAGAATCAGCAATCATGGTAGTAGAAGCTTCTTTTAAAGTGCGATTTCTACGCTCATCCAGTCCGTCTTCTTTATCATCGATCTGTTTTGAATATAGCAAGCTGTATTGACTGCTTCAGCCCAAAACTTGTTTTAAATTCCAGAATCAGCAATCATGGTAGTAGAAGCTTCTTTTAAAGTGCGATTTCTACGCTCATCCAGTCCGTTCTTCTGAGGCGTTCTAGCTGCAGACAACTCATGTCTGATTCCAATATCATCCAGATAAGAGGACATTTTAAAATTTAAAAACTCTGTTCCTCTATCACTCCTAATCCGGTTGACATTACAAGACTGCTAATTTTGAATGCATTTAAAAGTTTAATCAGATGATCGGTAGTTTGGTCCTTTGATTTCAAAATTATCACCCAAGTAAAATTTGAAAAATCATCGACCACAACAAGGGTGTATTTCATTGCCCCTAACCTGGTTACGGGTATTGGACCAAAGAGATCCATATGCAGAAGGTCCAGCTTACGAGAGGTTTTGGTACTTACGTTAGTTTTGAAAGTAGATTTGATATGATTACCCAGCTGACATGCAGAGCAGATATTGTCCTTTGAAAATTTTAATTTGGGCAGGCCATCAACTAGGTCAAGCTTACTTAGATTGGAAATATTTTGACGTTCAAGTGATTCATCCGCTGATGCCATAACCAACTTTTAGAGGAAACAGCTACTAGACAAGTTTGTTCTTTATACGGTTGATCTGACCAATCAACTTTGTATGTATAACCAGATCGGTAACCAACTAATACAGGCAGACCTTCCGGATTAAGAACCGTTCATGTGTGCCTCTCAAATTTGACAGAATAATTACTATCACACAACTGATTGATACTAATCAAGTTGTAGCACAGATTTTCAACTAGAAGAACATTGTTTATGGTAAATTTACCATGGGTAAGCTTACCCTTACCCACAGTGTTACCATTTGAATTATCACCAAAAGTGATCTTAGGTCCGTTGCATGATTTTATATCTGTGAGCAGCTTGGCATCCCCATCATGTGCCTTGCACATCAACTGTCCAGATACCACGTTGAATGCTCTAGTCTGGATTCCTGTTGTTCCTGCAGTCATAAATCAAGAAAATTTGGTACCCTTTGGGTCCAGGTTTGATTAGACCTTTCGGGACCCATACTTGGATAATCTTAAACCATTTCCAGTGTTTTCATCAAAGAATTTGTGCGGTTCGTGTGTATTCTTTGTTCTTTTACGAACATGATATGCAGCGTATGTCCCCATTGATCTGGGATTTCGATATTGTGGCTTGTACTGCATATCCTTTGTAGAATATTGGAAAAGCTAGTTTGTTTTATTGTTGAATTTGGGATCCCCCCTATTAATTCAACTCTTTTGTTTAACCAGTTTTCCCGAGGCTTCTCAGGAGCAGTATATCCCAGCCCGCAAAATCTTCCTTGCCTAATCAAGGGATTATCTGCCATCATAGCTTCACCAGATTTTGTCTCAACAAATTGTTCCGGGCTAGATTTTACAAAGTTCTTTGTTTTAAACTTTGTCTTCCCTAGCCTTGGATTGCTACTGATTTCTGCGATACTGCCTTCATTGCTATTGTAGCCCAATCTGGTTTTATCACCAGATGGCTTTATAGCTCCTTCCAGTTTTTGTAGTGAAGCAGAAGACTTGGTCCAGGAGCTTATTATATCAGCTAGCCGCTGATTCTCATAGAGCATCTCCACTGACCTACTTCTTAATTCAGCATTCTCCGTTTCAAGCTTACTTAGAGCAGCTTGCATAGCACTTGAGCCAGCTAGCCCAGCACTTGTTGCACAGCTCTCTTCTTCAGCTTTAAATTCTTTAAATGATTGAGAAAGCTTTTTGTATTCGAGGACCATTTCATTTAGTGCAGTAACAAGGTCCTCCCATGTGAATTCAGGATTTGAAAAATCAAATACCTCCTCAGTGTCATCTGCCATGAGACAATGTACTTCATCCTCGCTATCACTTGATGAGGAGGCTTCAGAACTTGATTCCTCTGAATCGGAGTCAGCCCATGCACTTTTGTTCTCTTTAGCTACCATGGCTTTTTCAGTTCTCCCTTTTTGATATACCTTTTTATCCTTCTTGTTTTTTGTTGTTGCTACGGTCTGGTCGCTTTTTTATTCTCTTCTTGGCTTACTGCAATCAGCCATGAAGTGACCAGTCCTGCCACAATTATAACATTTATCGTCAGAAGGAGTATTGAAATTTTTCTTGTGAGAAAAAGAAAAAGGTTGAGTATTCTGCTTCCGCATGAATTTTCCAAATTTTCTTATAAGTAGAGCCATTGCATCCTTGCTCATTTCGTCTACTGGTCTGCTAATAGTGGAGCATGGACTTTGATATGGAATTGTGGCAGCTAGAGCTCTGGTTGGTTGAGATGTAGATGGCTCAGCTTCTGCTCTCGTTTCCAGTTCGAACTCGTATGCCTTCAAGTTTGCAAATAAGTCATGCAGCTCCATCTTATTTAAATCTTTCAAATCTCGCATGGCCATAGTCTTTACGTCCCACTCTTTGGGAAGTGCTCGCATCACCTTTAACGCTAGCTCTCTGTTGTTGTACGTCTTATTTAATCTGGCTAGATCAATCACCAGAGAACTGAATCGTTCATCAAACTCTGCCATGGACTCCTCAGGCTTCATCTTGATAAGTTCAAATTTTTGTAGGGCCACGGTCAGCTTGTTTTCTCTTGTTTCCTCATTGCCTTCACAAATATGGATTAGCTTTTACCAGATATCTTTTGCAGTAGTGCATGTCTGGATTTTGCTAAACATGTTATTGTCTAGCGTCTTGTATAATATATCCTTGGCGACATTATCCAAATTTGATTTCTTCCTGTCTTCAGAACTCCACTCCTGTCTAGATTTCTCAATCCATTGAGGTGCACCATCAGCTATAGCAATAGCAGTGTTTACTTTCAGTATTTGCATTGGTCCATTGGTAATTACGAACCACATGTCGTCATCTTGTGCTGCTAGGTGCGCCTGCATTCGGATCTTCCTGACGTCGTATTCTTCCTTGGAAAACATAGGGATTTTATTATGAGAAATCGACATGATTGAATAAATATGAATAAATTGTTCAGGCACTGAGAAACCGCCTCTGATACCACTTGTTAGGATCGAAAAGTGAACTTGGGAGTTCAGGGGGGGGGTGAATGAACTCCTATATCTAATTTTGATTTGAAAATTTGTTTCAAAAATTTTACAGGTCAAGGCCAACTTCCAGCAGAGTTACCTGCTGGGAAGCTTCTCAGTGATTACTGTTGCTCGTGTAATAAAATTATTTTATGCGGAATAAACACGATTCAAGCAGCTGAACAATTTAATCAAGTGCGTGAAAGTAAAAGTAGTAGAAACGAGAGATTTGTTTCTGGAAGTTCAGAGCAATTTCTCATACGTCTACCCTTCTTCCTCATTGGGAAGGTTTACACTAGAAGGATTTGATTTATACAACCGTTGTACAAACCCAATCTCGTGACTCGCAGCCAAGAGAATTCCTAGCAACCAACGACACACAGACCCGCGATTTGGTTCGTATTACAACAATTCCAGTACTCTACTGGTTGTGCTATTCTAGCACTCAGACACTCTTTTGTCTATAATTTTCAATCTGAACTCAAGTCTGCAGAGTGTGTGAAGAAGATTTAGTGACACAAAAGATATGAGCAATCTGTGCGTGTGTCACTCAAGTAAGCTGGTTCAAGATGAACTTTTATTCTATGAAGAAATGGTTAGCTTCTGTATGTTCGAATGAATTCGTAGTATTCGGTAACCGCTTCATGGCTTCTCTTCTCATATATATATACTCTTTGGATGCAACGGTAATAAATGTTACCAGTAGACACGTTGTATACAACCAAATTGAAATTCCTGCGGCTCCTTAAATGCTTGTACGATGATGGTACAGCTACATTAAATGCATTGCCCTTTTTGGCAAGTCTGCGCCATATTCAGTCTGTGTCATATCCCTGCATATCTGGTTTTAGCTTGAGTTCCAACGACTACAAATTATAGTACAACCAAATTGAAATTCCTGCGGCTCCTTAAATGCTTGTACGATGATGGTACAGCTACATTAAATGCATTGCCCTTTTTGGCAAGTCTGCGCCATATTCAGTCTGTGTCATATCCCTGCATATCTGGTTTTAGCTTGAGTTCCAACGACTACAAATTATAGGAGATATGTCAACGGATTAGTTTTAGACTGTACTTAGCTTCAGGCATTCCGTATTTCAAATTGATTATGCCGTTCTGTACTCAGCTGGTTTTCATTGTCCTGTGCCAAGCTGGTTTACCCGTTCTGGTTTCTGAACACTGAGCTGGTCCCTGCAGTGTCTTATCATCCAGCTGATTCAGTATACTGAGCTGGTTTCTGCAATTTCCACCGTTCAGGTGGTGTATACTAAGGTTCTGGGCTGGTTTGACTTTAACCAGAACACTCTGAGCTGGTCTTTCCTCGACCAGCTTGACTTCGCTCCGATCTGATTTCTTCATTCAACATTGTAAGTATCATCCAGATCTTGTCACTTTAGTTTGAATGATTTCTTTAATGAATTCCATTTATTGTTCACTTTTCATCACCAAACTTCTGAAATTCATCTTAACATAAAGGAAATAAAAATTAAACTTGAAATCACAACATCAGTCTAGAATAGACCTAAGCTGGATCAGCTCGGAGTATGAACAACAGAGCTCTAAGATGATGAACTATCTCTTGCAATGGGTATAACTACGAACAAATAGGAGTTATAACTTTGAATTAAAGTTAAAGAAACGAATAATTAAACTTGAAGTTACTATATCAGTTCAGAATGGACCTAAGCTGGATCAGCTCGGGGTAAAGCAGCACCCGAGCGTACTGGTTCAGAATAGGAAATCACCTCTGGGTTGTTTGGTCAAATTAAGTCAACTTAGAATGGACAATCAGATTGTGAGCAGACTGGACAGTGAAATCAGATCATGAGCAGACTGGGCAATGAAATCAGATCGCAAGCGAGTTGGACAATCAGATCGCGACTTATGAATCAGCTCGGGAAAAATAAGCTTATCACGAACTTAGCTCAAAATTAATAACAGCTTAGAAGATTTCCGTACTCTAGGCGATCGAAAATATCCAAGGAAACATTCCATAAACAAGAACACGTAAGCTGCTTGTAAGCTACTGAAACAAAAGCATGTAAGCTGCTTGTAAGCTACTTAAAGAACATCGCATAATTTTCAAGAAGAAACTGGATCGAACATCATAAAACAATTTCTGACAACACTTTTTTGAATCAAAACTTCAGCAAACCAACGCTTTCATCATGAAATCATCTTTAACTCAACTCTGTGTTAAAACTTCTAAAACTTCTCTCAAACCTTTAAAACTAATACAATAGATTCTTTCGAAAGTGCAGCAAGAAACAGAGTTTACTTGCCTCTACTGCTGAACACAGGTAACAGAAATACTCCGATGTTGAATAACTTACATGCACTGTCAGGCCTCGTTCTCTACTCATAGTTAAACCACGCGAAACAATAGCGGAAGCATGCAAAAAGTGGGTTAAAATTTTCGCTTTAGGCATGACGGTTTAAAACATATAATTTAAAATACAACAATACTTAAAGTATCTCAGGTTACAAACACACAATACAAAAGTACAACATTTAAACAAATACAAGTACCACAGCATACAACTGAATCCCACAAGCACAGGACATTCCCCGGCTGACAGTACTAGTAGATATATGCTATACGCTAACTGGGACACTCTAACCACCTCCTGGGGCACCTCCCGCTGGATCAAATCCACGACCAGTAGAGAAACCTTGGAAACCGGAAAACATATACAGGCAACAATACACAAGCCCAGAGGGATATCGGGGTCAAATCCCAGTATGGAGAGCGATACAAACAGCATAAGGAAAGCAACAGATACATATGGAAATGCTATGCAAGGGATCAATGCTACAACCGAAAGAAGGGAGCCAAAGGATCTCAACAACTGCTCAACAGCAAGATCTGATCAAAGGGAAAACAGACAGTGGCCACGGGGTATACTGAGCACATGGGAGCTACCCACTCATCTCCAGTACATCGTACCAGATGCTAAACAAACAACTCCACCTGCTTTTGCCCACTCATGATATGTGGGAGCTACCCACTCCGCTCATAGCGGCTAACAAACCCAGCGGGGAGAAGAGGGACATGGGAGTTACCCGTTCGGCCTCTGAGGTATACGGGAACTACCCACTCGTCCTCAAACACAGCATCCTGGTCTCTCAAATCAACAGAACAAGCACAACTAGCAAAACAGATCTCAATAGGATAATGCGTGTATGCAAATGCAACAACTGATATCATATTAAGGCACAATAAATAACAGCACAGAGCATACACAGCAAAGCACATAATCCATGCTCAATCCTAAGATGTAACAAGCTCACATCCATACCTCAATTCTCCGTGCAACAATTACTACAGCGGATTGCCACAATGACGTCCCGAGCACACAGATCTACCACCTGCTCAACGGTAACACACAATTCCTCAGGGACCGAAGCACAGAAAACAGCAACTGGGAGTTACAAACTCCACCAGCGCTAATCCTACCTCTCTAACTCAACAGAATGCTCTAAACAAAGCTCAAAGACAGGAACTTTACTTACCCCAACAAGCTAGGAGGGAAATCCGACTCTTATGCTAACAGACTACACAAGGGAGATGTCTTCGCACACCTCACCAGCTTCAAGCAAACGTTCGAAAACAATATCCAAACGAATCGTCTCAGCAAGAGGAGTCCAACGCTACCACTTACTTCAATCGGTGCTGTCTACCTTCGGCAATCGAAGAAGATAAGGTTCGGTGAACAGTAGCTAGGGTATTGCGACAGAATTTGCTATCGGGAAATATTCTAAGTGTCAGGAACCATAATAGAGAACAAGGCCAAGCTCCTTATTAAATATCACTACTGACAGAAACTGGAAACAAATCCACCGACAACTTAAGCTATTAGAACTGATATTCCCGCTCGCAAGCGGATCGTGCAACAGATCTCACTCTACACCAAAACAGATCTCTACTAACTCAAACGACGTCGCAGAGAACTACTGTCGCAAATGGACACGTCACCCGCTACTCACTGCTGAACAACTAACCAACATCTGTTCGCAACGCAACACAGATCTCTCACACAGCTGTAGCTAACGCAACCCACAGCTGAGTCTTCTTCGCTAATCCAAAACACTGTCGTTCCAACTAATCCACACGACGACGTACTAGCACCCAATAAAGAACACGCTAGCCGCACTCTCTACTGCTCAGCGACAACAGATCTAACTACTACTGCTGAACACAACCACTCAGCGACAACTGCTGACGTCACCACTGCTAAACGCCAACATTCAGCGATGACCCGCGCTAACTACTGAACAGATTTTGTGCCAAACTCAAATTCTCCAGAACTATTCTAAGGGCTAAAACAAGACCGATAGCTTCTCCAAGCTCATCAACGCAAAGCTGATCTCAATAAAACTGATTAATTAACTCAATTAATCTTATCAGCTTTCGGGTCTCACATCTCTCCCCCGCTAAAACATGATTTCGTCCTCGAAATCAATCAACTCCAAAACAAGAGTTCAAGATAACTAGGGAAAAGAACTTAAGCAAACATCTACCGAGGAATAACAAGGAACCAAATACTGGAATCTAGGAAACGCTCACTCAAACAGGTGAGGCCACTCACGCTGCATCCTTTCTTTCAGTTCCCATGTAGCTTCCTCTCTACCATGTTTGCTCCACTGAACCATCACCAAAGGAATGGTTTTGTTCCTCAGCTGTTTCTCTTTTCTATCCAAGATCTGCAAGGGATACTCAACATAGCTCAAAGTCCGATCTAACTCCACCTCATCAGTTCTCAACACATGCGAGGGATCTGGCTCGTACTTCCTCAACATCGAAACATGAAACACATCATGTAAGGAAGACAAATCTGGTGGCAACAACAGCCGATAAGCCAAAGGACCAATCCTCTCTAAGATCTCATAAGGACCAACATAACGAGGAGCTAACTTTCCCTTGAGACCAAATCTCATAACATTGCGGAAAGGAGAAACCTTAAGGAAAACTAGATCACCAACCTCAAACTCTAAAGGCCTACGCCTCTTATTCGCATAACTGTCTTGGCGATCTTGTGCAGCTTTCATTTGCTGGCGAATCAAGTCCACTTGATCTCTCATCTGCTGCACAAACTCTGGAGAAGAGCTGCTTCTCCCCCACTTCTTCAACATATCGGCGACCTGCACTTCCTGCCATACAAAGCTTCAAACGGTGCCATACCAATCGTGAGAAACAACTTTATTGTAAGAAAACTCAACCAAAGACAACGATTCTTTCCAGATACCACTGAAGTCCATTACAACAACTCTCAACATATCCTCTAAAATCTGGATAGTTCTCTCAGATTGGCCATCTGTTTGGGGGTGATAAGCTGTACTCATAGCCAATATAGTTCCCAAAGATGTTTGCAAGCTCTTCCAAAACCTGGAAGTAAACCTCGGATCACGATCTGTAACAATCGAAACTGGCACACCATGAAAACGCACCACAAAATCTATGTATAGCTTCGCCATCTTCTTCAAAGAATAACTCATGTTGTAGGGAATGAAATGCACAGAATTCGACAATCTGTCTAATCCAACCCAAACCGCATCACAAACTCTACTGGAACGAGGCAAATGCATGACAAAATCCATCACTATGTGCTCCCAATTCCATTGGGGCACCTCTAAGCTTTGCAACAACCCACCAGGTCTCATCCTCTCTGCCTTGACTTGCTGAGAATTCAGACATCGGGCTATAAAATCTGCAACATCACTCTTCAAACCTGCCCACCAGTAATGCTGATTCAAGGCATAATACATCTTCCTTGCACCAGGATGGACACTGTATCTACTGCAGTGCGCTTCTCGCAAGATCTCTTCCTTCAAATCAATCAGATTTGGCACAACAAGCCTGCCACGAAACCTCAAACATGTTAGAGTAGATGCCCAACTAGCCAACTTGTGGCGTGTGGGTTTATAGACTCTTGTATGAAACATTCTTTATATATGATATTCGCATTTATTTATATGGCGTTCTTTACTTTCATTATGTGTGTAATGATTTGCAATTGCGTTGAGTAAAGACCTAGAATGCACTTAAGTGTATGTTAGATGTGATAGTGGGTATGACGGCTATCATGAAACACATCTAATAGTCACTGTGTATTCTGAACATGTTCCTAGTCGATTGGGCCGTCAAAATGAGGATAAGGCCGCCCGAGTTCGAGACTCATATCTGCGATGCGAAGTACCATGTTTCATTGGTAGGGAACATTGTGATGTTCTGAGCATGCAGATAGATAGTGACCTGGTGATCTATCGAACTACCGGAAACTGAGTCGATCGGTCCGATTTGATCGGCGATCGGAGTTACGATGAAGTCTCGGTGGTGGAGATGAACTGAATGTTCATTGTTGGACCCGGGCCCGTTGGGCCGGTCCAAGTCCAACACTTAATCTATTTAATATAGATTTAAGAGACTTGATTAATTAATTAACGCATCTCAACCCTAACCCAAAAAAAGCATTAGCCGCCTCCCCTCCTCTCCACATACGCCGCCGCCGCCGCCCGCCGTCGCCCGTCTTCGCCGAAAAATCGTTTCCGGCCAATTCGAAGAGGAGAATCCGTTCGTGCTAATCTCGTCAGTCCTTCTAGTGCAGGCTGACGAAGGAGTCTCGTTTCTGGTCGTGGACCGGATTGGCGATATCTACCGCAATCTACGGAGAAGAGCCGACGTTATTGTAACTACGGTTGGAGCCAGGCACAAGTGCCAGCAAGGTAGTGGTTTTGAACACCCTATGAATGTCGAATTATGAATTCAATTTTTCGTATCGATCGTCTCCCGGCTTATGTTTTCTGTTCTTCCGCTGCTTCGCCGGGGGCGGATCCGGATCCCCAACAGTGGTATCAGAGCCAGTGTTTTTCGGATCTGATCAATACAGATTGCCATATTGTATCTAATCTCTTAATTTTCAGAATCAAAACGAAGAAATTTCATCGTCAAATCGGCCACGGCGCCGCCGCGCAACGCCGCCGCCGCCGCCCGCCGTCGCCCGTCTTCGCCGAAAAATCGTTTCCGGCCAATTCGAAGAGGAGAATCCGTTCGTGCTAATCTCGTCAGTCCTTCTAGTGCAGGCTGACGAAGGAGTCTCGTTTCTGGTCGTGGACCGGATTGGCGATATCTACCGCAATCTACGGAGAAGAGCCGACGTTATTGTAACTACGGTTGGAGCCAGGCACAAGTGCCAGCAAGGTAGTGGTTTTGAACACCCTATGAATGTCGAATTATGAATTCAATTTTTCGTATCGATCGTCTCCCGGCTTATGTTTTCTGTTCTTCCGCTGCTTCGCCGGGGGCGGATCCGGATCCCCAACAGTGGTATCAGAGCCAGTGTTTTTCGGATCTGATCAATACAGATTGCCATATTGTATCTAATCTCTTAATTTTCAGAATCAAAACGAAGAAATTTCATCGTCAAATCGGCCACGGCGCCGCCGCGCATGGCGGCGCCCCATCTTCACCACCGCGCGCACGAGTGCGCGTGACGCCTGCGCGCTGGCCGTGCATGGCGCGCGGCGAGGAGTAGCGCTTGCCGCGTTCTTGGTCGCGCACAGAGGAAGCGCTCTTGCCGCACCAAGTTGCAATGACGAAGCGCCGCTGCCCGATGCGTTGCGCCGATGGTGGCCGGACGAACACGCGTTGCTGGCCGACGATGGTCGCGAGGAGTTGCGCGACGTTGGGGCACCGCTGCGCGCTGGGCTGGCCGCACTATGATTGCGCGCTGGTCGCGCGTCCCGCGCGCTTGTTGGCCGTTGGAATGCGCAAGAGCGCCGCGTCGCTTGGCGCACGACGTCGACATGGAGCGCCGCTCTTGTAGCGGCCGCGCGCGCGCCCTTGCGCCGTGCGATTTTCATGGCGGCGCCGCCGGCCTGCCGCCGCTCCGGCGATTTTCCGGCGATGTCGTGAAGGCTGGTCTAATTTCTTCTATGGTTTGGTTCGGGCCTGTCCTGGGCAGCCCGTGAAGTTTTCGGGCCGGTATGCGATATCGGGCCCGTTTGATCGATTTTGAAATTTTTAAGTTTTTGGGCCTAAAATTGTTTTAAACCCAATTTGATACAATTAAAATTAGTAAAATATGATTTTAATTATGAAATATGATTTTGTTGATTAAAATTTGTTTTATCGGCAAAATACGATTTTATTATAAAAATGCGATTTCGTAATTAGAATATGATTTTACGATAAATAATTAGATTATTTAAATTATGCATGTTAATTAGATTAATTGCATGATTGGGATGATCGAGAGCCGTGCCCAATGTGTTAGGTGTATGCAATAGGTTTTA
>KV014974.1:84511-100876 GCA_001598015.1 Dorcoceras hygrometricum | reverse complement strand
TGTTTACCTAGTTACACTCGCGATGTCACTATTCGATCTCCAAGATGTATGCATAGCTATCGGATCTATAGCGACTCTCGATTTACCAATGGTCGTTGATCTGATCGGGATATATGAATTGAAAGGACCGTACTGTACGCTAACCACGACAAACTGGTTCTTGCAGGCACTATCAGTGATACCTAGGGGATCATGGGGCGATGTTGCTAGACGCTCTTACCATGATCCGTTGGGCAGGTCCGGAATTGTGATTCCGGAGCCACAATGGTTGTGGGCCCACGGCTAGCTGTATCCCTGAACCATTGAGGGTCACACAAGTACTAGATTCGAGATTCTCACACAGATACTCAGCTCAATGTGTTGAGCAGGAGAAGAGGATTTCGTGAAGTGCGACTTCCTAAAAGTCAACAGGGGTCAAACCGGGGTTTCCCGCTGTTGAGGGGCAAAACGGTCATTTTGCACTGGGGTTCTGAAAAACGGTTTTTCAGATCATATTATTCAGTTTCGGAAACTGAGTCGATCGGTCCGATCTGATCGGCGATCGGAGTTACGATGAAGTCTCGGTGGTGGAGATGAACTGAATGTTCATTGTTGGACCCGGGCCCGTTGGGCCGGTCCAAGTCCAACACTTAATCTATTTAATATAGACTTAAGAGACTTGATTAATTAATTAACTCATCTCAACCCTAACCCAAAAAAATCATTAGCCGCCTCCCCTCCTCTCCACATACGCCGCCGCCGCCGCCGCCCGTCTTCGCCGGAAAATCGTTTCCGGCCAATTCGACGAGGAGAATCCGTTCGTGCTTATCTCGTCAGTCCTTCTAGTGCAGGCTGACGAAGGAGTCTCGTTTCTGGTCGTGGACCGGATTGGCGATATCTACCGCAATCTACCGAGAAGAGCCGACGTTATTGTAACTACGGTTGGAGCCAGGCACAAGTGCCAGCAAGGTAGTGGTTTTGAACACCCTATGAATGTCGAATTATGAATTCAATTTTTCGTATTGATAGTCTCCCGGCTTATGTTTTCTGTTCTTCCGCTGCCTCGCCGGGGGGCGGATCCGGATCCCCAACAAAACAACCATCAGAAGGGACAGTATAGTCTTCCAATTGTCCAGCTCTCACTTTCAGCTTCAACTCATGGATGGATGGATCAGTCCTTTGAGTTGCTCTAATACTAGCAACAGTCTGTGGCTCAACTTTAAAAGAAGACACCACAACATAATCCTCAGCGGGGTAAAACCTCCAACCAGTAGTGCCAAGATGCTCATGGACCTTCGAAATCTGCATCGAAGCCAGAATCGCCACTTGAGACTTTCTGCTCAATGCATCAGCAACTACATTCATCTTCCCAGACTGGTATTTGATCTCACAATCAAAATCCTTTAGCAGCTCCATCCATCTACGTTGTCTCATGTTCAAATCTGACTGAGAAAACAAATACTGAAGGCTCATGTGATCGGAGTATACCACAAACTTCTCACCATACAGGTTGTGGCGCCAAATCTTCAAAGAAAAACCACTGCTGCTAACTCCAAATCATGAACTGGGTAACGAGTCTCATGCGGCTTCAACTGCCGAGAGGCATAAGCAATGAAAAAACCATTCTGCATCAACACACAACCCAGTCCATTCAAGGAAGCATCTGCACAAACTACAAAACCACCTGAACCACACGGCAGAGCTAACACAGGCGCAGAAGTTAGCTTCTCTTTGAGCAACAGAAAACTATTCTCGCATTGATCAGTCCACACAAACCAACCAAAACTCGCACTTGGAGAACTTAGCATACAGCTGCGAGTCTCAAAGCTTCTGAAGAACTAGCATCAAATGCTCTTTATGCTGCATCGCAGTCTTAGAGTACACCAAAATTTCATCGATAAACACAATCACAAACTGATCGGTGAACTCTCTAAAGACTCTATTCATCAAGTCCATGAAAACTGCAGGAGCATTCGTCAAACCAAAAGGCATAACTAGAAACTCATAATTCCCATACCTCGTACGAAATGCAGTCTTCTCAACATCCTGCTCATGGATGCGCAACTGATGGTACCCCGAACGAAGATCAATCTTAGAAAACACAGCCGAACCCTGAAGCTGATCAAACAAGTCGTCGATCCTAGGAAAAGGGTAATTATCTTCACTGTTGCCTTGTTCAATTGCCTAAAGTCGATACACATCCTCATCGACCCGTCCTTCTTCTTAACAAACAAGATAGGCGCTCCCCACGGGAACATGCTAGGCCTAATGAATCCCTTCTCCAGCAAATCACTAAGCTGCTCCTTAAGCTCCCTCAACTCAGCAGACGCTAAACGATATGGAGCACATGAATCGGAGCTGTACCAGGAACCAAATCAATGCTAAAGTCTATCTCCCGCCTCGGAGGAAAACCAGAAATCTCCTCCGGAAACACATCCGGGAAAAGTCGAATCACAGGGACTCTACTAAGCTCTACGCTCGAAGAAGAATACGCATCTAAGGCATAGATCATAAAACCAGCATTATCAAGCGACAACAGGCTAAACATCTCCATCGCAGAGACTAAAGGAATCTTCAACTGGGAATCTTGGCCGTAAAAATTTCATTTCTCGCCAGACTGGGGCCTAAATCGCAGAACGCCATGGAAACAATCCACAGTGGCCCTATAGCTAGACAACACGTTCATTCCCACTATACAGTCAAAATCCCACATCACTAGCCTGATCAGGTTGGCTAACAACACACTTTCGCCAAACCTAAGAACACCATTCAACAAAATCTCCTGGGAGAACAGGCTCGCGCCGGCAGGAATAGCAACAGATACAACATCACAAAGGAGTGGCATGCAAACCATGCTCAACCACAAATGCATCAGAAATAAAAGAATGCGATGCTCCTGTATCAAATAACACACGTGCAGGAAAATCAAAGACAAAGCAAGTACCTGTGATAATACCTCCGCCCGACGTGCTCTCCACTTGCTCTCTAGTCATGGCGTTCACTTGGGCAAACTGAGGTCCATAAAACTGAGGGTGGGAAGACTGTCCAAACCGCGAAGGACCATGCTGCTGAAACGGCCTAAACTGAGGCTCCCCTAACCTCTGCTGCTGAACAGGAAAAGCAGAACGACCTCTAGACGATCCACCTCGACCCTGCGGTGGAGCCACGGTATGCTGCGATCCAGATAAAGGACACACTCTAGAAAAGTGTCCGTACTGACCACAGGCATTGCAAGAACCCTGCACACCTACACACTGCGCTGTAGGGTGCTTTCCACCACACTGGACACAATAATCCACCTTGGTACCACCGCTGCTGGAACTACCAGAGCCCGAAGAACTAGAACCAGACTTCTTCTTAAACTGCCTACCACGAGACCGACGGTTCCTCAAACCTTCCTCGATGTCGATCGCACTGTCCACCGCCTCTGCATAGCTCTTCGGCGAGCTAGCCAAAACCAAGGGATACAACTCCTCGTTCAACCCCTCAAGAAATATAGTTCTTTTCGCTCTCTCCCGACCAGAAACATGCGACATGTACGCAAGAAGGGAAGAAAACCTGCGGGCATACTCTCTAGCAAACATACTGCCCTGATCCAAATTATCGAACTCACGCTCACGAGCGTTCACGTAGGACTCCGGGACATACTCCTGACGAAAAGCAACACAAAAACTGTCCCACGTAATCCCTACTCCAGTCTCTTCCAAAGTCCTTGAAGCGACTCTCCACCAACGCTCCGCACCTTTCCTCAACTGGAAAGTATCCAGACTTAACTTCAGTTCGTCATCATACTGCACAGGGTTAAACAAACCGTGACATGCTGCAACCACGAATCTGCATCAGCACTAGACTAATTCCCATTGAAAACCTGAGGATTCATACGCTGAAACCTCGTCATAACGAGTTCCATATCGTTTACACGAGTAGCCAATTCGTAAACCTCATCCTCGGCCTGCCTACCACGTCCACGGTGGGGAAAACTACGCTGATCACCTTAGGTCTGACCTTCCGACTCTTCCGGAATCTGCCCTCTACTTCTACCCCTACGTCTAGGCGGCATCTAAGAAACACTAAGAGGGTAAGGTTACAACAAACAGATACAACACAATTAAATGCTGCAAGGAGATCACATAATCAAGCACATGCAACACACAACACTGTGCCTAGATGCAAGTGTGATAAACAGAAATCGAGCTTATCCCAGCTTAAGCTCTGATACCAAAAATTTCAGGCCTCGTGCTCTAATCAGAGTTAAACCACGCGAAACAATAGCGGAAGCATGCAAAAAGTGGCTTAAATTTTCGCTTTAGGCCTGACGGTTTAAAACATATAATTTAAAATACAACAATACTTAAAGTATCACAGTTTACAAACACACAGTACAAGAGTACAAAATTTAAACAAATACAAGTACTACAGAATACAACTGAATCCCACAATCACAGGGCATTCCCCGACTGACAGTACTAGTACATATATGCTATACGCTAAATGGGACACACTAACCACCTCTTGGGGCACCTCCCGCTGGATCAAAGCCCCGACCAGCAGAGAAACCTGGGAAACCTGAAAACACATACATGCAACAATACACAAGCCCCAGAGGGACATCGGGGTCAAACCCCAGTACGGAGAGCGATACAAACAGCATAAGGAAAGCAACAGATACATATGCAAATGCTATGCAAGGGATCAAGGCTACAACCGAAAGAAGGGAGCCAAAGGATCGCAACAACAGCTCAACAGCAAGATCTGATCAAAGGGAAAACAGACAGCGGCCACGGGGTATACTGAGCACATGGGAGCTACCCACTCATCTCCAGTACACCGTACCAGATGCTAAACAAACAGCTCCACCTGCTATTGACCACTCATGAGATGTGGAGCTACCCAATCCTCTCATAGCGGCTAACAAACCCAGCAGGGAGAAGAGGGACACGGGAGTTACCCGCTCGGCCTCTGAGGTATACGGGAACTACCCGCTCGTCCTCAAACACAGCATCCTGGTACTCTCAAATCAACGAAACAGGCACAGCTAGCAAAACAGAGCTCAACAGGATAATGTGTGTATGCAAATGCAACAGCTGATATCAAAACAAGGCACAATCAATAACAGCACAGAGCATACACAGCAAAGCACATAATCCATGCTCAATCCTAAGCTGTAAAAAGCTCACATCCGTACCTCAATTCTCCGTGCAACAATTACTACAGCAGATTGCCACAATGACATCCCGGGCACACAGATCTACCACCAGCTAAGCGGTAACATACAATTCCTCAGGGACCGAAGCACAGAAAGCAGCAGCTGGGAGTGACAAACTCCACCAGCGCTAATCCTACCTCTCTAACTCAACAAAAAGCTCTAAACAAAGCTCAAAGGCAGGAACTTTACTTACCCAACAAGCTAGGAGCGAAATCCGACGCTTATGCTAACAGACTACACAAGGGAGATGTCTTCGCAAACCTCACCAGCTTCAAGAAAACGTTCGAAAACAATATCCAAACGAAGCATCTCAGCAAGAGGAGTCCAACGCTACCACTCTTACTTCAATCGGAGGTGTCTACCGTCGGCAATCGAAGAAGATAAGGTTCGGTGAATAGTAGCTAGGGTATCGCGACATAATTTGTTATCGGGAAATATTCTAAGTGTCAGGAACCATAATAGAGAACAAGGCCAAGCTCCCTATTAAATCTCACTGCTGACAGAAACTGGAAACAGATCCACCAACAACTTAAGCTATTACAACCGATATTCCCGCTCGCAAGCATATCTTGCAACAGATCTCACTCTACGCCAAAACAGATCTCTACTAACTCAAATGACGTCGCAGAGAACTACTGTCGCAACTGGACACGTCACCCGCTACTCACTGCTGAACAACTAACCAACATCTGTTCGCAACGCAACACAGATCTCTCACACAGCTGTAGCTAACGCAACCCACAGCTGAGTCTTATTAACTAATCCAAAACGCTGTCGTTCCAACTAATCCAAACGACGACGTACTAGAACCCGCTACTGAACACGCTAGCGCACTCTCTACTGCTCAGTGACAACGGATCTCACTACGACTTCAGAACACAACCACTCAGCGAAAATTGCTGACGTCACCACTACTGAACGCCAACATTCAGCGATGACCCACGCTAACTACTGAACAGATTTCGTGCCAAACTCAAATTCTCCAGAACGGTTCTAAGGGCTAAAACAAAACCCGATATCTTCTCCAAGCTCATCAATGCAAAGTTGATCTCAATAAAACCCGATTAATTAACTCAATTAATATTATCAGCTTTCGGGTCTCACATGCATGATCCAAAAATCACTTTGAAAGAGTTGAAGTTTTTGGTCAGATGATGGAGAGCTTTTCACTGCTTTAAAATATAAATTCTTCGGAAAGAGTTTGATTGTGGTGTGAAAAGTGATGATACGTGTATTTAAAGGAAAACAAATAGCATGGCTCACCATTTTTGAAAATGTCATGCCCCGTGCTAATCACACAAGATTAGAGCACATAATCATGGAAGCGTAAAAACTGGGCTGAAAATTTTTTTGAAATAATAAGGGCCTGAGCTCAAAATCATCATTCAAAATATCAATACTCAAAATATGAGTTAACTCAAACTCATACAATACAGGTAACAATCAATACTCAAAATATAACAGATCCCCCAATACATAGAAACACGGGGCATTCCCCGGTTCAATACATAAAATAGACTGGGACTCAAGAAAACGGGGATCGACCAGTTGGCACTCCACTCGATCCAGCTTGGTTACCTGAAGATCCTGCAAATTGGCAACGCAGACCCAAACAACACAAAAGCAGGAAAATAAATACGAGGTCAAGCCTCAGTACGAAGAGCCATCAAAACAGCTAATCATGCAACATGCTATAAATCAATGCTATGAAATGCATGAGGGCTATCAAGGATCGGATAGCTAGACCAGCATATCGACAGGCAAATCATCTCAAGTGAGCCTCTATACCACGCACAGCCAATCAGCCGGTGGAAATCATCGGTCCGTGATCATCGGGGCCCGTCAGCCCATCACAGCTCGGTGGTAGACACTCGAATCCGGCAGTCACCACTCCGATGATAGCGTTGGACTTTTCGAGCACGACACATCAGTCGGCCAGTCAAACGTGGCTCGCAATCAGGTCATCAATCAAACTGTCAATCAGGCTCAAGATGTATGCATGTATGCCATTCAGAAATAAATGCTCAATGCATACAAGTCACAGTACGTGAAACAGAACATAAATCAATCAATAAACACATTCTTCTCACGCAAATACAGCCATCAAAATCAACCAGATTTCACATCCTGAAATATACGCATGCTCAAGCATCAAAGCTGTCCAAAGTTGCTCCAATTCGTACCTCAACAGCTTAGTTCTACCTCACTGATTCTAACAGGGCACGGCAACTCACGGCCTAAGCGAAACAGATCCCTCCTGGCTTCGGCATTTCACGGCAGAAGGTCCTGGAAGCTGAAATCTGATACAAAGTCTCGTAATTCAGCTCAACTCAAGCACAAATCTGAACCTGTGCACTCTAACACCTACGGCCAGAACTCCACTCAAGTTCTATACATCTACGCAGGTATTAACTACAAGAACAGAGCTCAAAATAGAAGGAAATTCTCACCCAGAGACTTAAACCAACAGAAGAACCAACGGACTTCACGGCACGAAGACACAGCAACTTCGCACTTCTTCTCCAGCGGCAATTAGAGCCTCAAATGGGTAGCGATCGAAAGAGCTAAACAAGAGGAGTTCAGCACCACCTAAAACGTCCAAAACAAAGGCTGGAAACGATGGGAATCTAACGGAGAAATGTTCGAATGAACAGTGTCGATCGAGGGTTTCAAATGAGAAGATAGGAAATGTCGGGTGAGAAATGACTAAGTGTTCATCTCTACTTAGCGTATAAATTCACCAGCCACCGACTTAAACAGATTCCTTCACCAAAATCATCTTCTGGTACTGAACAGATTCCTCGCATCAAATCCTAGTGCCAAACAGATTTCTCAAATTAGCGCTCATATCCATCAGATTCCAACGAACAGCGCTTAAAACCCCTCATATTTCATAGCGCTAATGCTAAAACGACATATGAACGCTCCAACGTTAACATACATCAGATCTCTCAGTGCTCGCACAAGTTCGATCATGCTAAGTGCTAATTAGTCAAAACGACGCCACATCTGGGACATCTGAAACCAACACTAGCGCTCACCGCTGATCAGATCTCTCCATGCATTGCTAAGGCACTACATCAAACGATGTCGCTACAACTTATCAAAACGACGCAGCATCGCTAACACATGTTGACCAATGTTGACATCTGCTCTTGTCCACACGCTAGCGCTAACAGATCTCTCGCTACTCTCCAGCTGCGTTGACTAATCGTTGAGATCTGATTACACCAACCGCGAGACATCTGAACTGCGAAACGACGACGTAGCGCTTCTAGCGCCAATCGCTACCATCAGATCTCTCTCTCCCTAGCAGATCTCTCACTCCACCAGACATCACCAAAACGATAGCGTTTCACTAAAATTTCACGACCACTCACGCAAACGCCCAGGGACTCAGATCTCGCCCAAAACGACGTCGTTCACTTCTAAACGCTAGGGAATCAGATCTCATTCACAACTTCACCAATTCAACTCCATATCTCAAACAGATTTCACCCGATAATTCCTGCAACTATATCTGAACAACTCCCCGAGAGATCTGAAATTCTCAAATAAGATATCACCTAAAATCTCAAATATGAAATCTAAAAATTCGAAAATTC
Source organism: Dorcoceras hygrometricum (assembly GCA_001598015.1). Lineage (NCBI taxonomy): Eukaryota > Viridiplantae > Streptophyta > Magnoliopsida > Lamiales > Gesneriaceae > Dorcoceras > Dorcoceras hygrometricum. Next base: position 92,086 of record KV014974.1, on the reverse strand, counting down.
TAAATTTGAATTTCTCAATCCTCACAGAAAATATCTTTAAAGCCATCGCTTCGTACACAAGAAGGCATAAACCGAATCGGATTTAAATTAGGCTGAATCGTGCTTGTTAGTATTCGACTGGCCAACTCCTGCGAACCGGGTTCCTGCTTTAATATGAAAATTTATCTTGGACGAAAATTGAATCGCTAAATGGAAGCTGAAGAAGGGTACAGAAATTAGAAACTAAACACTTCGCAAATTTAGATCTATCATTGTGGATTTATGGATTTCCTGGGCATTAAAAAAGGTGTCTAAACTTAATTTTATTTCATATGAAAGATCAAATTCAGCCGATTCGGAGTAGAATGAAGACTACATAAGATCGTAAAGCCAGTTATGCTAATAAAATACAAAGACCTTTAGAACTCCAGGTTGACGATCGAGTATTTTTGTGAATTTTTCCCTTCTAAGAGCGTGATGATATTCAGACTTAAGGGTAAGTTGGCTCCTCAATTAATTGGACCTATTAAATCTTTGAGAGGATTGGACCTTTGACGTATCGGCTGCAGTCACCGTCTGAATTGTCAGTGATGTATGATGTGTTTCATGTGTCAATGTTGAGAAAATATGAGCTGGATCCTTCCCATGTGTTGAGAACCGATGAGGTAGAGCTAGAAGCCAAGATGAGACAAGAGTGGCCTCACTTGTTTGAATATTATAATTACTCCATGTGATATGTTTTTGTGATCTGGTTGTGTTTGATTTTGAGGAAAAAATCTTTTCTAAGTGGGGTAGAATGTGAGGACCGAGATTATTAAAGTTAATTAGTGATTAAAATTTGATTAATGGTGGTTTAATCGGGATTGATCAGCTTAGAGAGTTAATCGGGTTAGTTGGGATAAGAACAGGTGCGACATTCAATATGACACATTATGTAGAGTTGTATATCCAAGAGATTGTCAGACTGCACGTGATTCCAGTTTCGATCATCTCTGATAGGGATACTCACTTTAAATCGGCTTTCTGGAGTAGTCTACATGTGTCACTGGGGACGAAGCTACAGTTTAGCACTGCTTTCCACCCCCAGACAGATGGGCAAACGGAGAGAGTGAATCTGCTGGAGGATCTGCTACGAGCTTGTGCTATCGATTTTCAAGGGAGTTTGGAAGCAAAGCTGCCACTAGTGGAATTCATGTATAATAACAGCTTTCAGGCCTCCATAGGCATGGCACCCTATGAGGCCTTATATTGGAGGAAGTGCATGTCCCCCGTTCATTGGGATGAGGTTGGAGAGCGAACATATATGGGGCCAGAGATTGTCCAGTAGACGGTAGCCACAGTACTGAGGATCAAGGAAAGGATGAGAACCGCACAGTGCAGACAGAAGAGTTTTGCTAATCTGAGGAGGGGAGAGTTGGAGTTTGTGGTTGGAGACCATGTCTTTGTGAGGGTGGAACCCATGAAGGGTGTGATGAGATTTGGAAAGAAGGAAAAGCTGGCTCCAAGGTTTATAGGACCATTCAAGATCCTCGACAGAGTGGGGACATTGGCTTACAGTGTCGAATTACCACCCAGCTTGGCAGCAGTACATAACGTCTTCCACATCTTTATGCTCAGGAAGTACATGACAAACCCCTCCCATGTGCTAAGTGTTAATCCACTGCAACTATCGCCACAGTTAACATTCGAGGAGCGAGCTACTCGGATCTTGGACAGACTGGATAGGAAGCTATGCAAACTGATCATTCCCATGGTCAAGGTCCCATGGATAAATCATTCTTAGGAGGAAGCCACGTGGGAGGTATAGACCGACATCAAGGAGCGCTACTTAGAAATTTTCGGTAAGTTTTCAAATTTCGAGGACAAAATTATTACCAAGGGAGAGAGTATTGTAACACCAAAAAATTTTTCTACCAAAATCACATGGCTTTTATTTCTATTTGAAGTTGAAGGGTCCGAAAACTGGGTACCATGAGCTCTCACACAGCTCGTGTTAAGATAAAATTTATTAGTTTTGGTGATAACAAAATAAGACAAGTATTAAAGATAACATCTGGACAGACAGACGTTGAAGATTATTAGCTACAAATTTTGGAGCTAAGTTCATTTCAGACGTTGAGTTGAAGCACTCAGATATTGGGTTGGTTTATTGCATAAGTAAAGATTTCAGACGTTGTATATTCACCGGCTATCAGACTCTAAATTGGACTCAGACGTTGACTATAGTTGACTTGAATTCAGACGTTGGGTATATGTTTCAGAAGTCCAGTATATTCAGTCGTTGGGATTCAGTTGTTGTTTTGATATCAGACGCAATCATTCAGGTGTTAGCGTGTTTTTTTAACGTTAGCAACTACGTCGTTTGGACAAGTTGAAACGACAGCGTTTGGTTTAGTGCTAGGATTCTGTTGTTGGGTTTTGTGTGAATTCAGCCATGGTTAGCATTCAGACGTTGGAGCCTTCAGTCATTACAACCAGCCGTTACGCAGTGTTCATATACATCGCTCTTCACTATTTTACAAAAAATGGGATATTTCAGATTTCTTCTTACATCAGATGTTGGAATAACTCAAGTGTCAAAATCACTCAGCTGTTGCAAGTTCTTCAATGTATTTATCTTTTCAGCTGTAACAGCGACGTCTTCATAAACAACGATGAAGGAAATTGAAGAAATTTCAGGCGCAAGGGATGAACTGATTAAAACATGATCATATATTCAAAATGGAAAGAATAAATGGTTGAGATTGAGATCGTACATATGCCTGGAATTAAGGAGACAACGTCAGTATTATTTTGGATAGTACACAACATACAGAGGACGTTATACGGTGTTTGCACAAAAATTGAAAGACGACAATCTTGGCTCTGATTAAGCGCAATTTACTTGTAGTGGAGCAGGATATACGGTTGTACAATCAGCAGATTTTCAAAAGGGATTTGTTTCCTTAGCAAAATTAAATGACCGTTGTAAATGAAGAGTATATATTGAGCTGGAATTCGAATTGAAGATGTTCTTGAATCTCTTGCTCACTCTCCGTCGTTCTACGTTTCTTTATCCATTGCTCTCGAGCTTATCACTTGTCTATGAACATCACGTACCAAAAAGCTCTCAAACTCGAAGAACAATCAATCCAGATTTCACAGAAAATACTTTCTAGTTCATCTTCTGGTTACCTTGTGTAATCGAGTTTCAGTGCTAGAAACCAGAAGATTTACAGCCTCAATAGATTTGTATTTCACTGTTTCATTCATTGTTGAGCCTGTAACAAACGTGCTTCACAAAACTTTGAGAAGAAAATACTAAGTGTTGTAAACAGCAACTGCGTCTGCTTATTGTTTGGTGTTGCTAGGAGTTCACTGGAGCGAGGCTCGGTGACCGGGTGTTTGCAGAGGGCCTGTAACCATCAAATCTTCTAGTGGAACCTTCCTGAAAAGGAAGAAGGGGAGACGTATGATATTGATATCCGAACTTCTATAAACAAACTCTCGACTCTACACTTTTACATTACTGCATTTATTTATTGCTTTAACTGTTCATTGATTGATTGGCTTATTTCCGCACAATTATTGTTAGCCAAGAAATCAGCATTAAAACTGAGATATCTTAAATCTGGTAACTCGGGTTTATGTTAAGCGGGTGCTTGTAAAAATCTTTTAAAGGTTTCGAAAATTTAAAAATTACCAACGAGTTCATTCAACCCCCCCTTCTGAACTCCTAGTCTTGTTTTTCGAACCATATTGATCCTATCAATTGGTATCAGAGCCTGCGCATCTCAGTTATTGAACAGTGGCTGTTTGTGCTTATCATATTTTAAAATGTCTACTTCTCACAACAAGATTCCCATATTTTCTAAGGAGGAGTACGATGATTGGAAGATTCGCATGCAGGCGCATCTGGCTGCTCAGGATGACGACATGTGGTCAGTTATCACTGAAGGGCCGATGAAGATAATGAAGCCAAATTTAGCCTTTGCAATATCCAAAGGCGAGCCTCAGTATCTTGAAAAGAGCAGACATGAATACACCAGTGAGGACAAAAAGAAAGCAAATCTAGACAATGTGGCAAGGGACATTCTCGACAAGACACTGGACAAAAACATGTTCAGTAAGATAAAGACCTGCGTCACAGCAAAAGACATTTGGGAAAAGCTAACACAAATATGTGAAGGCAATGATGAGACCAAGGAGAACAAGCTGACTGTTGCTCAACAAAAATATGAGTCCATAAAGATGAAAGATGGAGAAACAATGACAGAGTTCGATGAGCGATTCAGCGCCGTGGTGATTGAGTTGACAGGTTTGGGAAAGGAATATAGCAACAGAGAGTTGGCATTGAAGGTTATGAGAGCGCTGCCCAGAGAATGGGATGTGAAGACAATGGCGAAGAGGGAATCCAAGGATCTGAGTAAGCTGGAACTACATGATCTATTTGCCAACCTTAAAGCTTACGAGTTTTAGTTGGAAACAAGAGCAAAAGCTGGACCCTCGACATCCCAGCCGACCAAAGCGCTAGCAGCTACAACATCTAAACAGTGCTCTCCAAGAACTAGCAAGACAGCTGATCAACTCAGCAACGACGTCATGTCCCTCTTCGTTAAGAAGTTTGGGAAATACTTGAGAAGATCCTACAACCCTTCTACTCCTTATAATAATATCCATAAGAATGATAAAGTTGCATCTGATATGAACTGTTTTAATTGTGGACGTCCAGGGCACTTTGCAGCTGATTACAACAGGCCCAAGAAGGAAGATAGATACAGGAGAGATGGAAAGAAGGAGGATCGATACAAACGAGATGAGAAGATAGATGATAGATCCAAGGAAAGATTGAAATATAGGAGGATGAGGACAAGAAGTGATAAAAGACTCAGCCGCAAGAATGATCGCAAAGTACTGGTTGCTGAGGAGAGCAACAAAGCTGGGCTGATACCGATTCAGATTCTACATCCAGCAGCTCCTCATCCAGCGACAGTGAACAGGAGGAAGTTCACTGTCTCATGGCTGATCAAACATTAGACGATGAGGTATTCGATTTCTCTAATGTTGAATTTACACGAGAAGACCTTGTCAGTGCACTCAATGATTTGGTCAAAGAGTAGAGGAAGCTTTCCCACACATTCGAGGAAGTTAAAGCTGAAAACGCAGATTTGAAAAATAGTTCAGTAGAACCAAGTACTGTTGAACTTGGTGAAGCTGACAGTTTAAAAATCGAGTTGAGTAAGCTGAAGGCTGAGAATGATTTGTTGAGATCAAAGTCCTGTGAGCTCGAGTCTGAAATTGAAAAATTAAATTTGACAATGAGTTCCTGGACCAAGTCTTCTGCTTCTCATGATAAGCTGTTTGGAATTCAGAAGCCAGCGAGTGATAGAACTGGCTTGGGTTTCAATGTTATTGAAAGCAGCTCTGGAGAAACAAGTACTCAGTCACAGCTGGTGTATGACAAGTTCAAAAGGATGAGCTTTGTCAAAGCCAGCGTGATATATGACAACTGTGAGTCAATGAGATATGATGACCAGAACTCTTCACAGCCGAATCAAAAAGGAAAAGTTGGTATTGGCTATGACAGACCCGAGAGTTCTAAGTCTGGTTGGCTGGTCAAAATATCAAGCCTAAACTCAACAGATCTCACCGTACTTCTGCACAGACCCTTATGGACTATCATACTCAGAAAACTGTCAAAGTAATTCAAGTATGGGTCCCAAAAGGGGTAATCCTATCTGGACCCAAGTAAAATTGGGTACCAAAATCTGTTTTTAAGATTGTAGGACAACAGGTACAAAGCAGCTGATGAATCAATCATATGGTACCTAGATAGCGGCTGTGCAAGACATATGACTGGAAATCAAAAGCTGCTAACAGATGTTATACCACACAAACGAGCGAAAATTGTGTTTGGTGATAACGCTCATGGTAACACTGTGGGTAAGGGTAAGCTTATCCACGGTAACATTCAATATCTGATGTCTTAGTTGTTGATAACTTGCGTTACAATTTGATTAGCATAAGTAAGCTATGTGACAAGGGTTACATAGTTAACTTTCAACAGCACACATGCACCGTTCAGAGTCCAGAAGGACTGACGGTATTGGTAGGTAAAAGATCAGGGAATACCTACATTATCAATTGGTCAGAACCCATGGGATCTGAACATATTTGCCTTGCAGCTTACTCCTCCAAGGGCTGGCTGTGGCATCAATGAATGAACCATCTGAACATCAAAACACTTGCTAAATTGAGTCAACATGATATGGTTTCTGGTATGCCAAAAATCAATTTTTCTAAGGACAAGATTTGTGCCGCTTGTCAGCTGGGTAAACAAATCAAATCTACTTTCAAAAAGAAAGGCGGTAAACGTTCTTCTCGTAGCTTAGAGCTTTTGCATATGGATCTTTTTGGTCCTATACCCGTAACTAGCTTAGGGGGAACGAACTACACCCTAGTTGTTATTGATAATTTTACAAAATATACTTGGGTGTTGTTTTTAAAAGCAAAATCTGAAACCACCGACCAGCTGATACGTCTTTTAAAACGTTTGCAAGATGACAGATCTTGTTCAGTCAAGCGGATAAGAAGTGATCGTGGTACCGAGTTTTTAAATAAAAAATTGACTTCTTATTTGGAAGACCTAGGGATAAAGCATGAGCTGTCAGCAGCTAGAACTCCTCAGCAGAACGGGTAGCTGAAAGGAGAAATAAAAATTTAAAAGAAGCTGCTAAGTCTATAATTGCTTATTCTGGTATTTCAAAAATATTTTGGGCAGAAGTAGTTAACACAGCTTGCTACACTCAGAACAGATCTATGATTAATAAGTAGCACGATAAAACCCCATATGAGGTCTGGCATGGCAAGAAACATGATATATTTTATTTCAGGGTGTTTGGGTGCAGATGTTTTATTCATAATAATGGCAAAAATCACCTAACAGCTTTTGAACCAAAATCTGATGCAGGTATCTTCTTAGGATATTCAGTTATTATCAAAACATATCGCGTATCAACAACAGAAGTCTAACAGTCGAAGAATCTTCTCACGTGGTGTTTGATGAAACAAGCTTCAGATCCAACTCAGCTGCAAGCCTACATGATTTGTGTTCACGTCTGGAATCAACAAGTTGTTAGAGTAGATTCCCAACTAGCCAACTTGTGGCGTGTGGGTTTATAGACTCTTGTATATGACAATCTTTATATATGATATTCGCATTTATCCATATGGCATTCTTTACTTTCATTGTGTGTATGATGATTTACAATTGCGTTGAGTAAAGACCTAGAATGCACTAAAGTGTATGTTAGATGTGATAGTGGGTATGACGGCTATCATGAAACACATCTAATAGTCACTGTGTATTCTGAACATGTTCCTAGTCGATTGGGCCGTTAAAATGAGGATAAGGCCGTCCGAGCTTGAGACTAGTATCTGCGATGCGAAGTACCATGTTTCATTGGTAGGGAACATTGTGATGTTCTGAGCATGCAGATAGATAGTGACCTGGTGATCTATCGAACTACCCTCCTTCGGACTTTCCAAGTGGTTACCATTTGTCGAGTGGATAAGTCCGAGGTCTTGGTTGTACTGACTAGTCCTCACGACTCGAAA